>SJJU01000661.1:0-24886 GCA_012932125.1 Conopomorpha cramerella | reverse complement strand
ATTTTTTTTATCGCAATGAACAAGCGTTTGACCACCATCCTGCCTGATGTTAAGCAGCGATGCATGTATGTCGATATGTCGATACATACATACTGCGTGTAAAAGGGCCCCGTGCAATGGTCTTAAAAACATGACCGTCAGAATGATGTGTCACCCCATTTTTTTAAGGAGAAGGAAAATGTGATTGTTATTTTATTCGTCAAGGCACTGGCGTAACCTTACATTTGCAATAACATTTTGTCAATTATAGCTAGAGGCGATCCGATTGTTTTTCCTAAGGGCACCAATAGAGCACCAATTAATACCGTAATGAAAATGAAAAAATATCTATCCGTTCTTGTTATACAAACGGGTAACTCAACAACCTGACGTCAGGATGAACAGTCACCATTAGAATTTCTATTTTGCAGAAAATATTGAGGAACCAATTGTTTAATTGTAGGCACTAAATGGCACCAATTGGGCACCAATAGTCTAGATATGCAGAATTCTTTTTCAACCTTAAACAAATGGGGTGTCTTATCGTTCTGACGGTCACCGTTGTTGGGCTAGTCAATATCACCAACATTTACTATGGATATAATGCGAAAAAAATTACATATTATAATACGTAGATACATAGGTACATAATTACGAGATGATGTACTGTATTGGGATTGAACATCTTTTTTTATAAGGAAACGCGCACTGACATGTTATATTTTTATTTGTTTCCCCACATAGTCGCCATAGTAAGAACCTTCTTTTGAAATCCTAAACCTATTGAAGAAAACCGAACAAAATTCGTTGCGTAATTTAAAAAATCGAAGCATACATCAGGCGGCGACTTTGTTTTATACTATGTATTGATAATAGGTAACAGTATGTCCATAACTATGTCGATACATACATCTACTAACTAGGTTTACTTTCAATTTACTTCTCAGGCTTAGAGCGTCTGTGGTCCAGTTGGTCCGATTCCTGACTTGTAACCGGGAGGTCGTGGGTTCGAGTCCGGCTACTGGACGTGTACCAATGGGACTCTTTTTCAGAGCCGTTGCGCTCGTACGGTGAAGGACAACGTCGTGATGAAACCCGCACACCAAAAGGTGTGTGAACCCTATAACGGCGATGGGCTCACCCCCTGTCACGTTGGGTTAAATACGCTCGGTGAACCGTGGGCATTTGCTTATTAAGCAAGTGGTGCCTCTGCCTACCCCGCTTTGGGATTAACTCAGGCACTTCTGAAATAGTATCCTGGTAGTGTATCTGTGGGAAGTAAACTAATGAACAGTAAAAAAAACACTACTAATATACGTTGATACGGAATTACTCTGGGAAGTCGAAGGCGGTGTTTTTACACAACCTACTAAATCAATTTTGGTGAGTTCAATAAACTTGTCTTCGGCTGCCTATATAAATAAAAATGCCTATTTTAGTACCCCTGAGTGAATAAATAAGAGGAATCCGCAAGATTTGATTTAGATCTGCTAAAAAGCTTTCTTAATATCTTAAGTGTATTAGATAAGATCTCTTCGTCACGATCCTCCGGTTCAAGTGCCCCAATCAATTACTTAACATGCCTGTACTCTGCATACTGGAGTCTATTTCTGGAAGTAAGCGTTAACAGTACTAATTTCTTAAGAACGATTTTTATACTTAGAAAGATTTAGATTTTTTTTCTGACTGTGCTATTAACTTATAACCATGAAGGCCCATAATATTGACATTCTTAACTCCTTATTATGCTAAATGCGACCGAAGGTCCCTGTAATCAGCTGCACCTCATCCAGATCTTGACATTTTGTTAATAACTGTAACAAATCTTGAAATGTATTTGTAATATTACTTTTTATATATACTATAGTACCTACTTTCTAGTTATGATAATTTATTGAATGTTACTCATATGTATTGTATGTATGTCACCGGAAAATAACAAGACTCGTAAGTTGATAAATTTTCTAGGTATTTGATCAATTCACCTAGAAAATTTATCTGATTCTGAGTGACTGCCCTTAAATGTCTATTGAATATTTTTCTCTACTTCTGATGCCTGTATACTTTCATTGTTGGCTGGAGATAAAAAAACCACCTTCAAGATTAAAAAAAAGTAATTTGTCTATGAAAATTGTGATATTGTTATCAAAACCAACAGCCGCGGGCATTTTGAAACATTAGTTTTAGAATGATTCCTTTATTTTCTTAGGAATTTAATTTCGGTTGCCTCGAATCCGTGTTAAATTAGACAGGCTTGTACGGATTTATGAGAACGCTTTGTCTTGGTACTGCGGCGGCGTACCCACGGTACGTACCCGCCACCTATATTGGAAGCTTAATGAATGATCGGTACAGTAAGTAACTCACAGATTTTACAATTCACCAATAATTGGTTAGGATGTTCAATTTATTTCGGGAGGGCCGACTCGGTAATAGATCTCATTTAGGTTAGGGTTTGGGGTAAAGTTTAGGTTTTAGTTTAATCATAGTGCCGGCGACACAAATTGGGTTAGGTCCAATCTCATTTCGAATTTAGTGACCGATTATTGTTTAACTCTGAGAAACTCGTGATGTATGTATGTATGGATAAATAAATAAATATAAAAAAAATATTTTACAACAACACACACATTGCTTTCATCCCATGTTAAGTAGCTAAAACACTTGTGCTATGGAATTCAGGCAACGAAATATATATAAATAAAACACCCAGACACATCCGACAAGCAAAAAAAGCTCATCACCTAACTACCAGCGGTGGGAATCGAACCCACGACCTTACGGAATAGAGGCAGACATGAATGAATGAACTTTATTGTATACTAAGATATTACATATATAAGGACACTAATGACAATGGTAAGGTTATAAAAGGCGACCTTATCGCTGAAAGCGATTTCTTCCAGTTTACCTGTTTCGTTGATTAAAGATACAAAGAAATAAAATGGCAGGTACTTACGTCAGGTTGCGCGCATGTCAACAAGTAAGGAATGAAAACAAAAAAAAAATGTAATATAACTACTGTACAATTCGCTTAAAAATAAAACATAAATAATATACATATACTATACATACCTACCTATAATATTATAATAATACATATCATACTATACACACACTAATCATTGATAAGAAATGGAGTTTAAATAATATTATTTTACTTTCCTTTTGAAATGACAGACATGCTCACCACTACACCAACGGGTCCAATGTATTATTTATTTATTTATATAACAGGCACATCAACAACATAAACACAATACAGTACATTATTGCCTTCATATTATTCCAACACTGATATAAGTCCACATTGGTATATTGGACCCAAGACAAGAACCCAGCTATGTGAAAATATACCAATTATATTTTGTCCAATACATATTAAAGGGGATAATCGCGATGGAATAGGGAATAATAAGTAAGCGAAGAGATGCGAACGGCATTTCTAAAGCATTCCTATAGCCTCTTCGCACTAATTGCAATTTGCATTAATTAGCTATTTGCACCAATTACAGCCTTCCATTTTTACCATTTACGCGAACCAAACGGTTTGCGTTAACTTCATAGTGCGAACCGCCAGGATGCGGAATGACTTGCCGGAGTTTGTGTTTCTTGCGCAGTCTGAAGGTCTTCAAGTCGCGGTTGAATAGGTACCTAATGAACAAGTGTGCTTAACATTAGGCAGGATGGTGGTCAGACGTTTGTTCATTGTGTTAAAAAAATCCATTTATAACTCCCCTAAAGGTAATTATACACGTGAGTAAAGCCTAGGCCAAAGCAACGCGTTTAGCTGATGTTTAGTGTTGCTTTATATTACAAACTACCGCTGCCTAACACTCAAAGGGATAACAGGTGTGACCTATACGCAACTCAAATAAATACGAGTAGCTACTATTATAGATACATTACACACAAAACGTTCACCAGAAAGAAGCAAAATTTTTCAGGATGTATTAAAATGTTTTGTATAATTATGTTCATAAACTTTGACATTTTATCCAGATAACCAAGATATTTAGAAAAGAACGCAAACGTTTCTCTTCGGCAGTCCTTGAATATACTAATAACAACAGTATTATGTTATCCTGGCATACACAGAAAAATTGTTTCGTTATTCTTTGATTTTCCTTCCGTGTAATATGTTCGTACATGACAAACGAACCAAATATAGAAGTCAAATAAAACCCCAGTTACTTATTATGAGTAATTATTTTTCTCCGAATTCCGAACGTCGGTCGTCTGGCAATTAAGCAAGCCTTTATTATTATCTGTACAAACAGACTATTCTAAGTAAACAATATCGGGAAGAGAGTCATACTATTGTTGGGATAGAAAAAGTGCTTTTGATGAACTCTACATAGAATAATTATGTAGTCGGCCAAGAATATCTTCTACCACCCTAAGGTTGAAACTTATCAATATCATTAGGCATTAAGGTTCATTATTAAATTGTCCCTTACTATTTTATTGATAAATAAGTGATTGTAATGAATAGTATGAACAATATACTAGTGGCGAATCTAGGAGGTAAGCCGGTAGTGAAAAATAGGCACTTAACCATGCTTATTTAGATTTGTCTTACTTATTTGGGCTATAATAAGTCCCTACGCTACATAATTTCCTTGAAAATATTTGTTAATGTGCCTGGCATAGGCTTGTCTTGTACTACTGGTTTACCCCCTAGATTCGCCACTACAATATAAATATACAATAATCCATTTTACTGTCCTATCAACCTTACCTACACAGTTCATCAAAATATGGTATATACCTTTGTATTCAGAGGATATTTTAGTAGGGCTATAAGACGTATTTGTAAAATTATAAATAGAAATACACTTCACGCCTTGTTCATCTAAAGTGGAGTAGGCAGAAACAATTGCCCACGGTTCACCAAGCGTATTTAATCAGAACAAATATTTAAAAAAAATGTATGATTATGTTCCTACATATTGTGACTGTAGGACGCACAAAAACACACACACGCACACTCTCACACACGAACCCTTATACCCACACACACTCATGCACACACACACACACACACACACACACACACGCACGCACGCACACAAATTGTATCATTTTTCTGTGTAATGTTAATATAAAATAATAATGTTACACTAGTCATCAACTAAATTATGTAAATCACGAAAGAGCGGGGCCTTCTGATACAGACTTTGAGCTTACTAGAAGGCTACCAACACTTATATAATAATCGTTAAAAGTTTATGAATATAAATGTTTTTTTTTAATCTAGCGTGACAGGGGGTGGCCCCATCGCCGGTGTATGAATCACACACCATGTGGTGTGCGGGTTTCATCACGATTGAATTTCACCGTATGAGCGTTGCGTACATAGGTTCTGAAATAGAGTCCTATTCGGTGATCACAGGTCAAGTATCCGGCCAACTGGACCACAGATCGTCTATTTGTAATATATTGTGACTTGATATAAGGTACCTAACAATTAATAATAACAGTTATAAGCTAACCGCTTGTGTCGTCAGCGGCAGGCGTAGCCAAGAGCGTGCGGGAGAGTTACCGCACTGGTAAGACTCTCAACCGCTTTAACGAAGCGCGTTTTTAACATACATTTTATGGCGGAAAATTTACCAAGAAGAAATTTTGCTGGCCTGAAAGATTAACGCTCGTTTTTCAGTTGCTATCACGCGCTCGCAGAATCATTCTGTGGATTTTCAAAACATAACTACAGGACAACATCGAGCATTTTTGCAAGCTAAGTCTGTCACAATCGGTATCTTCTGGAAATCCTCCTGTATACCAACACGCTGTGGTGACGGCGCGGCGGTCAGTCTCCTGCTGACCAAAAATCTTTTCTACGAGCTAAAATAAAAAAAAAAATATAGAAATTTCTGCTATTTCATTCTAAAGTAAAATTCTAATTTTTACAACGGTAACGGTTACAACGTACATATTAGTAGAGTTTATATTAGTACATATTTCATTTTAAATATTATTTCGTACAGGTTTAAAATTTATTCGCTGCGTCATAACTTGTTATAGGAACTAACACTTAAAATAACTATTATTTTTAAGTACGTAGTACGAACAAAGTATTCACTGCGGAAATCGGAATAAATCTGCAATTGAACTGACAATTTATTTCTTGTCCCGACATCATGAATTTATAATGTACTCTACTTTGAAAGGCGGACTTGACTTAACATTTCTAAGTTACCGCGAGCTTATAGAAACGTGTACGAGTACGTCTCTGTTGGATCAAGTTTAAGTGTTGCGAGATTCAAGATTTGAAGTAACAATCTTCAGAAGTACAAAGATTGTGGTGATCTTCAGGGAACTTTTTACTGCTTTCAAATTGTAACAGAAGAACTCTAATGGCGTTTATTGAGGAACTTGCTCTTGGGATATACGAACTTCGCACACAGTTATAACATGAGCCGGCGTGTTTGCGTTTCTTTGTCTTTTGAATATTGGAAGCTTTATTCAGTTCAGATTTGTTTTATTCATTTCAAGGGTTGTTAGACTAGCGATCCTTCAGCTATTGAATTCACCGCAAACAATACTTGTTGAATCACAACATTACTGTGCCGAGATATTACGTACTTAATGCATAGGTAATCGTATTTTGATATTCTGATTCTTGAGCAAAATAGGCCACTATATTTGTAAGCAGTAAGTGTAATAATGTTATCTCCGCACTATATGACTATGACTATAAATGAATGCGAGAATAAGTAGAAGCTACAACACCAATGTCTTATTTACCGTACCTTTTAAACATTTGTGCAAGCCACCTTTAGATAGTAAGTTCGCCCATCATTGAAACTTGTCTGGCCTTCAGACCAAACACAACAAGAATCGCGTCTCCACCACTCAGTGTTATGTATCTCTTTCCCACCAAAATGTATGGGAAATGATGTGCTAATCAGATTTAACCTGATACGCACACAGTAAGGGACAGAAGATATTTTTCTTACTCTTTTGCTCCTGCGTGTTTTTCATATCGTTGTCTCGTTTTATACTAAACGTTAGTTTAGGATTGCAAGTCTAGTTGTTTTTGCTCTGAGAGCCTGGCCAGTGAGTCGTGGCATTTACGACTTGTTGAGATTTGACTTGCAACACTAGCAATGTGCCACTCACAGTATCTGACATAGCCAGTGAACAGTAGCCTTACTGCATGTTTTGTCTTCGTAAAATTCAAGTCCGTAACCCCGGTCAGGTATGTTCTTGGAACTATTAAGCAATCATCAAATATCAAGATCGTTTTTCCAAATTCAGTCAGTCTTTTTCAGTGATACCAGGTAGCCTTATTTTTCAAATATCCCGCCACTTTTTAATGCCACGACTCGCTGGCCAGACATAACTGTATAATGATAACATGGCTAAAAGCCAGTAAAACTTAAAACTACCGACGAAAAAATATATAGCTTAGTTGACAATGACACCAAGTTTGTATTGTGTTTTGGTTTTGGACCGAAAATGCATTGATTTATGGTATTTGGGATATTTATCAAAAAAAAAAGAAAATTACCGAAAATATTCATGATGTAAAGCAAAACTAAAGATATATTAGTATTCTCACGGTTTTTATTTGGATATTTGAGTTGTTTACCATGTGAGACTAACTTACATCACTATGTTAAGATTTCTTTGGCGTTTGTGGGAGAGCATCAGGAAGCAAACCGAATACCAAACAGAAGCGGTGGAAATACTAGGCGGTTTCACTTTGAGTAACACACATAAAGCGTATTCTGCGTTGCTGGTCATGAAGCTCTTGTCTTTGAGTCCATTGGCCGCAATGACGTGGGTGAGGAAAGGTTTCTTTGCCAACCCGGAGATAGTGCGAAGGGCATACTTAACTGAGTTGAAGAATGTAGCCCCATTTTGGACTGTGAGCGCCATTTACGTGTCGACGGAGCCGCCTGTCCGTTTGGCCTTGTCTTTGTTCCGTTTGTTTACTGTAGCTCGGTTTGTTGAGATCCTCGGATACGCATCGACACCTGCACCAGTGATTGTCCGTGATGCGGCGCATACAACTTCACACCTCATTATGTGCTACATGGCGTTATGGTCTCTATTCTTTTACCGGGACGCTCTATAATGAAAAATCCACATTCGTATCGAAAAAGAAAAACTTTGACTACTAGAAATAGATAATAGTAACTGAACACAATTAGAGATGGAAGTATAAACATATTTGATCTGAAAAGAAGAGACCAGCTTTAACCATTACTGTTATTGTTAACATTGTGATGCATCGTAGATTCTATTGTGAAGGAAAAACGTAAAATCCGTAATAACATACTGCAGATAACCACCGCCTTCGTATTGTGCCGATACAAATGAGATGAAATCAAAGACTGCGGCTTTTCAGCGACCTTTTCATATACTAAAAAGAATGTAGAAAATCATGTAAATATATTCAATCGTTCAATATTTCATTGTTCAAGAGTATCTCCATTGTCAGTGTGAAAAATGGAACGTAACATTTGTATTCATTAAGGCTGGAAATAAAATATTGTGGCAGGTAATAAATGGTTAATATTGTATTCGTTAAATAAATAAGAGCCATTTCGGTGCTTAGTAATTGAAATTCATTTGTTATTATTTTTCTAATCATGTAGAAAACTATGTAGGTATTTCGGATAGTTTCGTTTAAGGTTTGTTGTAAACAAGTTTGGTTTTAAGACACTTGTGTGTCTTAACTCCAAACTTGTGCTTCAATATTTATTCAGAAATACAGAATATTTAATAGCAGTTTTTTTTAAATAATCCTTAAAATCATACGCTGTCGTTATTACAATATGTGAAGTGACACTGAACGTAGAAAAGGGGAAAAATGTGTGCACCGTAAGTTTTAGAGACAGGTCGTTCATCAGTGGTGGGCATAGCGCGTGAATAAAACTAATTATAGGCTACAGTGAACCTTCTGCCGTCCAGAGACCGCGCGGTTGATCAATTGTGGTCGCCTCTATCTGTATATACTTAATATAGGTATTCACCTAGCAGATATTACTGATGAAACTTGTGCAGCAATAAACGATTGATCGATGTGTGAATAGTGTGGTTTGTTATCGCTGCGGTTATCAAAATTATTCGTGCTAGCTAAATTCGTGCACATTGCTCTTAGCTTAATGCAATTACAGCTGAAAATCGATTACATTTATACCACCAGTATCCACAAGGATCAAGTTATATTGATTCTGTTAACAGTTCACATACAACTGGCATGTTCATACGAACTCTACACGGATTGTAATACAAACACTTTGCAGAAGTAAGTAAGGTTTTATTTTTGCATTTCAACTTTACATATTTCCGCAGGGTATTCCCACAGCCTCTCTATGACTTTAATGCACTTTGCCGCGTCAAACGTGCCTTTCACGTGCGGAAACATCGCATCAAAGTTTTCCAACAGTTTGAAATGCGTATTTACTCCTGTAACTGGATTGAATTTAACATGGAGACTCTGTGAATCAGAATATTTGGTTAGCCAACAAGCTCCCGCTACTGCTGTGCAGTGGCAATATTTGTTTGTGCTCGTGTACCGGCTATATGTCATTTGTAATCAAATCACAGACGTTAAACGCGTTGCCGGCTTGTATTGCCAGCCTCAATTGAGCGACGGTCTATTTATGGTGTTGTCGGATGTACAGATTTTTCTATCAATGTTGAGTACCTACATCATGTATTCGTTATCTCTGTACATTTTACAGATACCTCTGTACAGAATGTAAGAAACCTTAAGGGCTCATGCCCGCGGGACGGTTTTTCGTCGTCCCGTCGTTGTTGTATGGGATATTAACGTATAAGCGGTGAGCCGTTTGGCTTCATAGTGTCGTACAAGACGTAGACGTTTGAAGCCGGACGTAGAGGTATAACCGATTTGGCACCGTACTAAGCTCCGGCGGCAAACTGTGTCGTGAAAATGAGAACTAAGGGTATACAAATATTTAGGTACATATTTCATTTTATTTTTTTCTCTTGTTCAAACTAAAATAGGTAATGAAAGACTTTATTAAATTCTTTAATCTAGTCTTATTTCTTGTTTTACATAATTATATTTAAGTAATCTGTAGTGATGCATTTACCGAACTCTTCATAGATTTAAACGAATGCCGTCAATATTGTCATGCAATGCCTAAACTGTAATCTCACCCCCTTCAAATTTAGTATGGAAATGATCTAATGAGCTCAGATTGCATCTATGTGGCTGCGAGCAAACAGTCCCCGCTCTCTATTGAATGTTACTGGAGCGATTCCCCTGCGAGCCTTGTGGTAATTCACTGGGTACATATTCACAGGGGTTTTGCTAACTTGACGCTTCAATGTTTCGTAATTTACCCCGGTTGACATTTTGTTAAACTAATAAATTGAAGGCTTGCCTTGTTTTTCGACACATGCTACTGATGTTTTGTTGTACCCAGGGTACGTAAAATATGTGCATTGATTTTCGTTTCTACATCTACATACATCTTCTTATTTATTTTTGAACGCACTGAAAAAATTTGACCGTCATGAACAATAATGATAGTTTGGTAACCTTTCATACAAAAAAATAAACATACAAGGGTTGTCGAAATAATAGTTATATGGGCACCCTACAATGCCCTTCACGACGCCGCGAACTATTAAAGACATTAATATATACCATTACCAACATAATAATAAAGAATTATCATAATCGGACTATACGCGTCCAATTAAGTAACTCCTCCGTTTTTAGTCGGTAAAAAATTGTTATTGAAGATAAGTAAATAGACATAGATACCAGAATAATATTAATAATATGTGTAGAGCTTTTCGCTCTGAAGTTTTTATAATTGAACTTGTACCTACTTTTCGCGTCAAACAAATTCAACTATTACACAGAAAAAGCCACCTATATCCTTTACATCTTCAATTCTTACAAGCAGTTGAACCCGTTGAAAACGTAGTACGTTTTTCTTTTTCAACATACTAGAAATGTGTGTCATGTATGAAATTGAATGAAATTGAAAAGTATTCGCTTTCAGCAGTCAAAGCATCACGTGTACAGTCATGTATGCATTCAGTCAGTATGCAAATTTCGGTATTTTTTAAATGGACTGTTGTGGCGTTCAAATGTTGGATGGAGTTTTGTTTTGTGAAACATCGTAATGTGAGATATCGTAGCTTTGGCGTTTAAATAGTGTCGTAGGATCGATTACCTTTTGTTTTCTTTTGCATATGTACAGTCAGCCAAAAATCTGGTATCACCTTGAAGTTGAAACTCATATGAGTCATTAAACTTTAAGGTTTATTTTTACTTAAGGTATATTTTCACTCTCACAAAATTTTCACACTCTTTTTCAGAGCCTATGTACGCAACGCAACGCTCGTACCGTGAAGGACACCATCGTGATGAAACCCGCACACCACAAGGTGTGTGAACCTCTAACGGCGTGGACTTACCCCCTGTCACGTTGGGTTAAATACGCTTGGTGAACCGTGGGCATTTGCTTATTAAGCAAGTGCCTCTGCCTACTCCGCCTTGGGATTAAACGGCGTGAAGTGTATTTATTTTTTACAATATAACAACTCTACCTTATTGATGTTTTAGTGGATGGCGAATAGGATACATGTGTCATCACTCCAGCCCAACGTTTCCCGTCTCGGGAGTAGTAAAAGCCGAGCGAGGGCACTCTCCAGAGGACGGGCAGCAGCGCTCCCTGTGAGTTAAACCACTACACCACTGCGATCGCCGACCCACCTGCCAAGCGTGGCGATTATTGGCATTTCCCCCCATGTTGAACATAGAAATCATTGGGGGAGGCCCTCGTCCAGCAGTGGATGTCATGTGGCTGATGGTGATGATGTTTTAGTAATACGGGATGTTTCATAAAAACTGATAGACAGCTTATACATTCATTGAGAGTCTTCACGCCCGGATCTATAATAAAGAAGTTATATTCCAATTCATATTAACCCTCTTAGCAATAAACGTGTTGTTACTTATACAACGGTTATTACAGGTCTAATTGAGCTGGTTATTCCGTATTTGACATACAACTGACAAGTTAAGTTGAGCTTTGTGTATCTTCGAAATAGCAATTCCGCCATTATTAGTAAGGCCCTAAATGTATATTATAAAAAAATATTTATTTGTGCCTATACAGGGTGGAGCTTACAAGAGGAGCAAAAACTATATTAATAGATTCATCTATCTTTGTGCCTTTGCAGGAAATAGGGATGAGGGGTTCTATTACATTTTCAAGCCTTATTGTTCCGATATTAATCATAAACTTTTCTTCTATTCCCACTAAACCCTTAGAGCATAAAACGAACTTTACTCATTACATAAATTTTAATAATGATGGGTCTCAAGTTGAATTCCAAGTGGTCCCAGTTTTATCATTGTTTTCATACGATTTTCTGTTGAAAATACTATGAAAATGGAACAGTTTCCTTAAAATTGTATCAAACTTTTATAATGAGAGTTATAACAGCGCTTCCGTACTGAAATTTTAGGAAGCTTTTAGATATGCTAATTACCTAGGTTTTAAACAAATTCCTGAAATATTCGTTTTTATGCTGCTTTTGTCGGAAAAGTCACGAAGTGTGATGGTTCGAAGTTAAATTTTTTTTTTAATTTTATGTCTGTGCCCCCAAAAGATAAAAAATACTTTCCTTATGAAATCGATCAGCTGAAATCGTCCCGGTGCATTAACATCTGTATAATTATGGTCTACAGAAGCACTACGTATCGAGAAAAAAAAACGTGTGCGAATACAATACGATATAAAACCAAGAGAAACACCTAATCCCATAATGTCTACATTATTTACAAACACAAAGGAAAATGCAGTAGCGCATAAAACATCCCTGCGATAGTTAACAAAGGTTGTGAACACTACGGGCGGCATAATACATTTATGCGAATGTTAGACCTTTACAGCTTAACAAAATACAGCGAACTCTAGCTCAATTTGCTTTGTATAGGTCAACCATGTCCACAATATTCCAATGGATTACCCCGATTTTCATGTAACGTCGTTGTCGTTGTGTTTATTAGAAAGTATCGTATAATATTTTGACAAGTAGGTATACCGTGTTAGATTGTTTTTTTTTCAATCAGCATAATCTGCTTCAATCGGCACTTTTAGTGTCCAGTATTTTGGTGTCAATTCGCGACAGACGTTTTGGATGACCACATATTGTAGCCATTTGGTGGGAAACTAACGGTTCCCGAGTTATTAACATTGAAAGTTGTATGAATTATACATTTTATTTACTCTTCACAAAAACATATCAAAAAATTCGTTGAAAGCGTAATAACTTTGACTATTTTTTATATCGTTACAAAATCAACAGAAATAGGTAATTTTGTGGACTCGTAATTACTGTCGCGCTCGTGACCATATATACAGGGTTGCTTGGGATACTCTTTTAATTCGAACTGTACAGTTCCTGAGGTGACAACGTTCCGGAATGAAAAATAAATCGATATGCATAGATGATAGTCACATGCTAATCTGGTTTAACATTTGACACTAACGTTCGCTAGGAAACGCTGTTTACAAAATCTAGGCAATAATAAGGACATCACATATGTTAATAGGAACATTGAAACGCACTTAGCCAAAATGGATTCGGTGATGCGAAACCGATTACCGAAGTCAAATAAAGTATTCTGAAACAATAATCAGCACTTAAGTGTCACTTAAGCATAGTTTGTCTCTTTTACACAAGTACGATCTGAGAGAAACAAACGTTACATGAGCAGGGATTTATATTTCAGGAGAGTTTCAGAATACTGGTCTAAACTCTTTTTAGTGTGAGTTTTGCGAACATTTCTTTACTTCGATGTTAAGCTGCGGGTACCGGCTACTGTTTAGAAAGTTCGCGCGGCTTGACTGAATCTAAAAGTTGAGTTGAACAATTTTTATGACAGTCGCTTTCTCTTGAAAATACCCTTACAAGCGTTTTCGGCAATCGGGACGTAGTAGAAGTAGATGAAAAGTCTTTAAATTGAAACAGCTTATGGTATTAAGTGTTCCTTGTCGGTTCCATTCGATTTTACAAATCTTTGATTAAATGTAGGAACACATCGTGAAGAAACCTGGGTAAAACGTACGTGCTCTATCTTTGTGGGTTTCTTTTGGCTCATCCATAAAGGGGAATTATGAATATGAGCTTAAAAAAAAGCATTGGACAAATATGGGTTGATGATGATGATGGAACAATAGCTAGCCCTGTAGCCGAAAAATAAACAAAAAGTTTTTTGATACCTACAAAAAAGTTAAAGACAGAGGCATGATCTCACAATTTTGACGCTTGCGGCGGGTACAGTAGTATCCCTTGTTTTTGTGTGATTTAAACATTTACCAGAACCAACGAAACAGGTGTCAAATAGAAGTGAAGACGTATTGGAGAGGTGTACCTGTAAGATTTTGAATAACTTAAAGAAAAAAGAACCGACTTCAACCAGTAAAGTATGTGGTTTTCTCATGGATGCCATTTTCGGAACTGAACATTAAAAAATATATAGGCCGCGGCCCACCTGCCACCTGTTGTAATTATAAATGATATAACGTCTGTCTCTAACCGTAATAGGATAACAGGCCTTATTGATAAGAGCGTAACGATTCTGTTACTCTGTAACTGAAAAAGCAAACTTAAAGAAGTTACAAATAAGTAGTAACAGTAAATCCAATTCGTACCTTGAACTGTATTTCATTCCCAGCCTCGGGCTTGAGCCTGTCGTAGTCTTTACACTAAAAGGTTTTTCATTGTTCACTCTTTAAATGGAAGACGGCTGGCGGTGGTGGTTGTACATTAAATGCACTTTCCTCTCCGTTGCTTTAAGGTATTCTGGTTATTTAACCGACAGGAATGCTTAGAGCGAAGGTAGAACTTACTAGGGAATTTAGTTAAGAAATCCTATTATGTATGCGTCTGTACCACTTAGGTATTTTAGAACTTTTAATTGTAGGGAAATTAAAATGAGATAATCATCAGCACGTTTCAAATCGTCAGAGTTGGACAAAATGACAAGTAGACGGATGAAATTGTTAGAATTCTCATCGTACCTATATTTTTTTTAGACACTATAAACAAGCATTTGATTTCACCACCAGTCTGCTTTTTCGTCACATACAGTCGGCCAAATTTCTTGAGTTATACTATAAAACTTGAAACTCGTATGAAAATCATTAGACATCAGTGTTCATGGTTTTTACTACTAATGTAACCTTATTAACTAACATTAAAGACCGCCCAGCGATTTCATTCGCGCAGTTTCAGTATTAATTTCTATTCAAGAATACTACCACAAATTTTAGAACTATAAATCCAAACTAATTCTCATATAAACTTCTATCCTCAATTTTACCTCATTAAAGGATGAATTTTTTAAAAATCCTTTCTTATCACACGTAAGCATTATAAAACCATTCCCTGTGCAAAATTTCTAGGTTCAATGGTTTGGGCTAGGCATCAACGCCAGTCAGTGATTAATGAATCAGTCATCAGAATCAGAACAGACTATTTTCTTGGCTATAAACTTTACATCCTTGATTCCTAATAGGGTAGAAATAATATTTGGTGAATTTATCACTTTTAGCCTAACCGTTAAGAGTATCAAATATGCACCTGATCGCCTAATTATACCTTGGGAATGTCGTATGGCGTCCCGTGCTAATCTGAGATGTAAAAAGTAAGCGACTACTGGATACCGATCTCAGACTAGCATGGGACGCCCTGTTAGTGGGAAAAGTGAGAGATCTTTTTCTGTGATATGAGAGAGAGAGAGGGAGAGAGAGAGAGGGAGAGAGAGAGGGAGAGAGAGAGAGAGAGAGAGAGAGAGCGATATGCCCGACGAATAAATACAGATTCCAAGAAGTAGTTTTCTTAAAAAATGAGTCCGAAGAGGAACAATCACAGATAACGCAGTTGCGTCTCTTTAATATCTTTTTGTTTTTTTTTTCAATAAATTACATTTTAGACTAAATTGCAGAAAACACTCAAGGTACAACTAACAGGGCTGTACTATTTTCATTGCTACAAATGGTATCTCCAAATGTTTCAGCAAGTCACAAATAAGTAATTTGCGTATAAAACAGACCTTTTTGTTTTGAATTCACGTTTCAAGACTTAGAACTTACTAATTGTATTTAAAGTTTGTCTTTGAATCGAATCATATTACTGTAAACAATTTTATAGCAGCATTTTCGTAGTTTAGCCTTTTGTAACAGATTGTATTTGAGTTCGTTAAGTTGGTACCTATGTTCATTTGTTTCTTTATCTGATCTAATGGGAATTGCTTCTTTCTTTGTCTTGTCCCTTGGTGAAACGTGGGTATTTGCTTAGCATGTACCTCTGTCTACCCTGTTTTTGGGCTAAAAAGGCTTAAGCGTATTAATTTTATTTTTTCAATACCTGAACCAAGGCTATTGAATAGGAAAGAAAAAAAAATATTCCAATAATAAACGAGGAAAAGTCGAGTGCTTTCACCATTTTGTTGCACCGGGCAAACGATGGGTCAAATATACCTATCTCTCGTGGTTACACCACTTTGAAAAAGACCTCACATGACTGAATAATACCGGCGCAGTGAAGTGTGCTTGATAAAATATTCCACGAATAGTGCTCCTATGAAGTTTTGACCGGAACCTCGTATTTCGTGGACAACAAATAAAAACTTCACAATCCCGGGGATTACCGCTATTACATATTCCATCCTCTCTCAATGAACAGTGGGACCGCAGGGTAAATTTTGTATTTATAACATACCTACATAATTTATCTTTTAGCTGATGATTTTACTATGATGAATCGATGATGAATAGGTTGCGATCCTATCTATCTTCTATCGGGTGTATTTCGGAGAGTGTGCTACGGAGTTGCATAACCTAATAATACCCCCATCGCGTTTTTACAATAAGACAACCAGGAGAACGGCAAAACGTCATCCATACCAGGTGGATTTACCATTTACCTACGCGAACCAAACGGTTTGCGTCTACTTTCATAGTGCGAACCCCTAGGATGTGGAATGACTTGCCGGAGTCTGTGTTTCCTGCATTACATAGTACAGTATGAAGGTTTTCAAGTCGCGGGTGAATAGTAGGTACCTAATGAACAATTGTGCCCCATCGTAGCCCACAGTACGTAGACCACATTGCTGCTTAACATCAGGCAGGATGGTGGTCAAACGCTTGTTCTTAATGATAAAAAAAGAATCACTTAATATCAAGCAGGAATGTGTGATTTTGTTACGTTGATCCAAATAAAAAACATGATCAGTTGTGGTCATACAAGGTATTCATATACCTGTAAATTTTAAGAAATGTTCCCATAAAGGCTCGAACATAAACACTACTGAAATCATACTAATGAAGATAATTAAGTATCAATAATCATGAAGAAATAACAATGTAGTCCAAATACGTGTATTCATATCGAGAAAGAAAAACATCTCAAACAAATGAAACACGCGCAGCCATTAAGCGCTGAAACTCATCTTTGATTGGAAACCTTCTTCAGTTTTCATCTAAAGCAATTATTCTGTCCAAACAAAGCAAATTGTTGTTTACCGTCTGTTGGCATTGCATCAAACAATCGCCGCCGATACTGCCCAATCAATATACAGCGGGTTCATGCAGACATGGCGCCAATATTTTTCGGCCCGTTGCATTGTTTGGATTTACTCGAACCGTTTTTTTATTCGTATTTGATTTGTTTCCATACATAAGTGTCACTGTAAACCAGTCAACAATAAACGTCTGAATTTGTCTTCTGATCTGAGTTATGGTCTTCGTTAAGATCGTAGTATGCCATCAATTGTGATAGTCCGTTTCTGTCCGAATCTATTGGTGATCCAATGAGGCGTGTCATGACAAGAAAATAAGAAAAATTGAAATCTTTGGAAGTAAAGTTTGATAGATCTCTTGGCCTCTGAGAACTGAATTATTAATCAATGTGATTTCGCCACTTTTGTATTTCTCCCTTTCTTGGTTTGTTTAAGATAAGTACAAAAATACAATTAACAAAAATCCCAAGATATTTCACACAAGTTCACCTGACTCCAAACTAGGATACCTTTACTATGCTGTAGACTGATACACTTACATAAATACTTTTAATTCATACATAGACAAATAAAACACCCACACACATACAAGAAATGCCTTATCACTAAAGCGATATGTTGGTGGCGGGACCGGAGCCACGATCGTAGTCCGAGAAGCACAGATACTCTGACCTGACTAGTCTATGCTGGTCGCCTTTTAGGTGCTTTGTATCGTTCTGTTACAATAAGGAGCATAATCCATCCAAAACAGGACTTGATTGGCTTACGTTGGGTGCCATCTTTCAACAACAGATTTTTGTAGCACTGCATTTGTTCTTTGTCAGTTATTGTATGTATATTTTTTCAAAGAACCGGGTTCGATTCCTGAGCTGAATACAGTTCTTTTTTCAAATAAAGTATGAATGCAGTTTTTCTTTTTATCAAAATCGGTGACATGGTTCCTAAGAACAAATCTTCGTATGTCTTACAGTTTCAGACTTTCCCATACTGACCGATTTGAAAGAGCCACCCTGTATATTTATTATAATTTTCAGATATTTCTTGAGAAAATTAATAAAATGCAAAACAGCATCACAGACGCGTGACACGGCTGTAGGAAAAAATTAATAAGTCTCTCAGAAAAAAAACAACTACCACCGGTTTTGTTTTCAAAATGTGTAAATTTCATTGGAAAATTTTCTACTAAAATTAAACTATTTCTATAAGTATATTATTTTAAATTCTCGCATTAAAATAATAGTATTTTGTAGTGGGCATGTGACCATTAGTGAAATTCCCGGGATGATATTGTTTAAATTATATGCCGAGATTTGTTTCCAATTTGTGATTTGGCTGGCTCACAAGCTCAAAGTCGCACAGCGTGCTATAGAAAGGGCTATTGCTCGGCGTTTCTCTGAAGGATCGAATCAGAAATGAAGTGATCCGACAGAGAATCAAAGTCATCGACATATCGTTTTAGCAAGCTAAAGTGGCAGTGGGACGGCCATATTAGCCGTAGAACCGTTGACCGTTGGGGAAAACGAGTTCTAGAGTGGAGACCGCGTTTCGGCAAACGGAGTGTAGGACGCCCTCAGGAAAGGTGGACTGATGATATACGCAAGATGGCTGGAAGAAGCTGGATGCGAGAAGCCGAAAACACAGTGGCGTGCAATTGGAAAGGCCTATGTCCAGTAGACAAGTAGTAGTAGATAGTCCAGTGGACAAGTATGGGCTGGACTGATGATGATGATTTGTTTCCAAAATAATAGAGCTCAGTTATGCAACACTGCGTATAACATCCTGATTATTTGACGTCCTTGTAGGTGTTTTACGATACTCATCTCTTTCACTTTTTTCTTTTTTTATGTTCAGGCAACCATACATTTTATAAAAATCGTATATACAAACAAACACTAGACATGTTATTATCAGCAAGAATTTTTTTTTGTGGGTAAAATTATGAATGAAATATTTAACGCAGAGCGAAAAGCAAAAATACGGGTATCGTATTTTACCTATTTTTTGTCTAGTTTCATACGGAGTAATAAAAACAACCCCCAAAAAAATTTAAATATCGTCAATTCAGGTACCAGTATTAAATATTCAAGTCCGAAAGTTTATAATATAAAACTACTTGACAACACCTAACCTAACTTTCACCATCGTCAAGGCGAACTCTTCAGATCGGAATCAATTTTCTCGAAAGTGACTTCGCCGCGTGCCTCGCGTGTCTTAGATAGAAGACGCCTTTTTCAGGTCATTCTTTGGCTGAAGCGCCCTCAGATCTTGACCTCGATTCCGTCGACCAAGACGTCGTGTACTCTGAATATCTTGGTCCACTTCGCTACTGATTGTGTTCGTTTGAAGGTTCAACATTTAATGGTCATAAAGCATTTTACGAGATACGGATAAAGTGTGTCTCAGGTCAAGTGCAAGGTGTAACACTGGTTCTTATAGACGGTTAATTTGGGTGAGTGCTATTTATTAGCTGGTTTGGAAATGTACATTTAATTTTGTTCCCGACTGTAAACAACAACAACCGAATAATTAATGGTCCCCCAGCATGATGGATATAGAATTCACTATAAATTATGTATAATAAGAGAGCAAAGGACGGATCACTCAAAAAAAAAATAACTGGTCCATAGAGATGGGCAGTCGGATAAATACTCGAAGGATAAATACTTAGTAGAAAGATAAATATGGATATTTATCCGTATTTACTCGTTTACACTGAGTATTTATCCAAAACCTAGGATAAATATTTTTTTACACTTGTTTTAATTAAATTCGTGATGAACATTGATAATATGGGAGATGGAACGGGTCGGGTAGGGCAGAGATGGCTCCAAAAGGACATACATCACCCAAATTAGTCATGTCTTGACGAAAGATGGCATGAAAAGTACTCGAAACCAAATATGTAGGAAAATATGTATGAATGGAGATGAAGCTAAAAGGTATAAGGACATACCCGTGGTATCCAGGAACGTGATAAATGAAAATAGGCGGTATATATAAAATGTAAGTAGGTATATAAAAAAAAATGTATCACGAACTCAGTAATTAGGTACTGGACTAATAGGTATCAAGAAATAAGTCTATCATAGGTCAATGAGTAGGTGGGCATAAACATGAACAATTTTGAGTTGGAATGGATATCCGGCTCTATCCGGTTTACCGAACAATTAATCACAGTCCGGCCGGATGCCTGACTATAACCGGATATCCGGGTCTATCCGGTATCCGGCCGGTAAATCAGTCAGGATTTTCACAATCCAGCCGGATGTCACCCAATAACAGGATATCCGGCTGAATATAACCGGATATCCGGCCCTATCCGGTTTCTGGCTTGCTCGGTCGATCTATAACCGGATATCCGGGTCTATCTGGTATCCGGCTTATCCGGCCGGTAAATCAGTCAGGATTTTCACAAACCGACCGGATGTCATCTAATAACCGGATATCCGGCCGGATGTCCGACGTACTGGTGGCCAATAACCGGATATCCGACACACTGCCGCCCAATAAACGGATATCCGGCCGGGTGCGCCAGAGTTCATAATTTAAAGGCACACATCAAAAAGCTTCCATAAAACTTCCTTATAAAAGTAGCAACGTTTCGCGAAAGAGTGATATCTCGAAATGACAAGATTGACAAGCACAAATTACATACACATACAAATTAAACAATATGAAAAAATTAAATACACAATCACAAATGAATAGCCACGGTGTGGGTGTTTGTCAGCGAAGAGGAGACTCCAGCTCAGCATCAAGTCTCAGTTACTCGTGACGCTGGTCTTCCGCCGGCACTCAGTGAGAGGGGCGATATACACCATAATTATAATAATACTCGTGGACTCGACAGACATTGTCCTGTCTTAACTATTAATATGAATATTAAAATTAATACAATTTCCCGGGTGGCCTGTGCCCAGCAGTGGATGTAATTTTTTTCTTTCATAAGAACCTTCTTCTGTCATTAATGAGCACAACATAGAAAGAATTAGCGAAATCGGTCCACCCGTTCCGGAGTTATGATATGACAACGAAAAGTGGCTTTGATTTGTATAAAATATATATATTACTTAAAAACATTAATTAAGTAATTAATTTAATAGTAATAAAACAATAAATAATTGTATAAATACGCAATCAAGCGACCAAGTCAACGCCAATCCTGTTTTTTTAAAAGAACAGAAGCAAAATATTTACTCTCACTTTGGATAAATTCTCGAGTAAATACGAGTATTTATGGATATTTATCCTGCCAGCGGATAAATACTCGGATAGAAACCCATCTCTACTGGTCCATCATTTGTTTTATACACTTCTTTCATCTAATTATGAAAAATATACTTGAGGAAATATTTTATTTTATATTTTTTAAGTATATTAGTAACATACGGGAAACCATTGTTATTGGTATATTTTTAACAAGAGATTTTTTCCTACTTTTCCAGTTCCCGTGGGAATTTCGGGAATTCCTTTCTTAGTGCACTCCTGCGGTACCTAAGCCATGTTCTTTCCATATTTCAAGTGCCTACGTTTAGCCGTTTGGGCTGTGCGTTGATATGTCAGTCAGTCAGTCATTCATCTTTTCCTTTTATATTATTTAAATTAAGTAATGATTATCTATCTATTAATACAATCGCCTAACTTTGATACCATGGAACCTTGATATCTCTTAGATTACTTTGAATTGGATGATAATTACACAAAATAATTATTGTAAATACCACTTTTATCTCTTAGAAGAGTTATAACTAACAGTTTTCAACGCAAGTACAGGCCTACCAATGTACTCGTACTTCTCTAGTTTTGGCCCTTCCAGCAATCCACTATTATTTACTAAAACAATATTTGTCAAACAATAATAGATACAACACCACCCATGCATAGATTTTGTCATTCAGTCTTAAATACAGGAATAATAAAAAACTATATACGTTATCACACAATATTATCACGAAGAGAGTGTCTTGAGTCACAAAATACTCTCTTCGACGGCATAATAGGAATCGTGCTGGTGGCGGCGCACTGATAGCTTCGAAGAATCTCGAGATATCTCTACAAATCAGACCAAACACTACTAGACTTTTAGAAATTGCAATCCAAAACTGACGCTTAGAATAAAACGAAAGAGAAATAATATGGACCGAAAGCATTAGAGATATTATTTGAATTGCTTACATTTCCTTTTCTATCGTTTGTCATTCCCTTGACGTGAACAAAATGCAAATCAGTGAGAGAAGTTTAAACAATTCACCACCACTTCCTTAAGTAAATTAGAATTATGTGGG
Organism: Conopomorpha cramerella; assembly: GCA_012932125.1. Lineage (NCBI taxonomy): Eukaryota > Metazoa > Arthropoda > Insecta > Lepidoptera > Gracillariidae > Conopomorpha > Conopomorpha cramerella. The sequence goes on along the minus strand of SJJU01000661.1, from coordinate 2,086 downwards.
AGAAATACGCAAGTTTCCTCAAAATGTTTTAAGCAGCGTCATTGGAAGAACAATCCGAAAAGTTCTTAGCCACAGACATTTTTGCAAGTATTACTTGGGTTTACATAAGTAAATAGGATTAAGCCGCCACCGCCGACGCTTGCTGGGCGTTTATCGGCGTAGCGTTTCGAGATCCCAAACCGCTATTGAAACGGTAATATCACGTAATCGAAATTCAGCACTTACTCGAAGCCATTAGACCTCTATTTGCCTCTCGCGACAAACTAGCGATCTCCTAGCTTCTATCTTTTGAGTTTGTGCGCCGTAGACAGATCCTTATCAATGTGTGACCCCAATAAATGTTGTGAGTAGAAGTATTAAGCTTTGACGTACGTAATTACATTAAAACTACAGTATCTTTGTAATCAAACCCAATGACCTAATAATTAAACGAACTCTCTTCTTGAACTTGTAACAGATCTTGGGGACGATTTCTTATTTACAAACTTTAATACTGGTAGTAAGTAGTTTTACGTCATCTGTTTTTCGTCTTTAGTTTCGAGATTGCGTATCTGATAAAAGTTCCTCCCTGGAACGCATTTTATACGAATGTACAGCGTCTGTGACCTAGTGGTTAGGTACTCATGACTGCTATACTAGGTGTGCAGGGCCGTTTTCCGTGAGAGGGCCACCTTTTTTCAGAGCCTATGTACGATGTGCAACGTTCATGCAATGAAAGAACATCATGACGAAACCAGCATACCACATGGTTACTGAACACTTCTGTGACGGTTGTTAAAGGGTATGCTTGGTGGAACATGCTGAACGCTGCCTGCCCTATCCTGCTTTAATATTAAAAGACGTGATGTTTTGCGTTTTAATATTAGTAGGATCCTGCAAGGTGTCGATGTCGTCACAATAACTTCTGTATTGACTTATCTATAGGTATAGTAGAAATACATTGCTAAGTTCATAATAATATCCTGGGGATCTTTGATTATTTATCAAAGTAATGGGACAACACAGTGCCATTAGCCCCCATGTCGACAATGACCTGTTTGTGAAAACATAAATAGGTTATTTCGTTTCGTTCATTTCGTTTACTTTTTAATCTTCTTTGTTTTTGACGTTATGTTGGTTATTGTTAGCAAACGAAAAAATTACATTTAATGAAACAAGTTTCTCTTTCATTTAATTAACCAAGTTTGGTACAGAGATTTTATCTTCATAATTGACCCTATCGATCGATGCAATAAAAACAGAGGTTGCATTTTGGCGGGATTGACCGTATTCAAATTATTTTAGAAAATACACGCTTCCCAAGTATAAGCATAATTTGAATACAGTTTAACATTTTTTTTTTAAAAAAGGAATGTTTCTTAATATAAAATTTTCCATCTCCAGTTTTTAGAGCACTTTCCCTCCAGGTGGCATTAAACATTTCCACCCCGTATAAGGTCAGTAAAACAAAATATTTAGTCATGTTTTTTCGCAGGTAATCTATCTGATGCAATAATTTATTTTAATTAGCTAAATTGGGTGTAGTTGTTATTGTAGTTAGTTACTCATACGAAAGTTTCCACGTAACTCAAATTGCCTACGTAAAAATGATAACAGACAATTAAAAAACAATATAATGTAGGTAAAAAAACAAGCTTTTAAAACGTGTAAATATATTGACAGATTATATTTCATATTTGTACCTTGCCGATTTATAAGTCACCAGAGAAGCATAGAAGTGTAAAATAACAGGGCGGTCAATGGTATAGGTTATATTTGGAAAGATTTATGTTTAGTTTATAGCCTTAATTTTGCATATACATTTAAAGTATACCTAAATTTTTACAGTATACCTAGTATCGAAATTATTTTTAATATCCAGTTACGAGCAAAATTTTGCTTATAAAAAATAAATACACTTCACGCCTTTAATCCCAAAGAGGGGTAGGCAGAGACACTTGCTAAAGCAAATACCCACGGTTCACCAAGCATATTTAACCCAACGTGACAGGGGGTGAGCCTATCGCCGTTATAGGCCGCCGTTATTCACACACCTTGTGGTGTGCGGGTTTCATCACGATGTTGTCCTTCACCGTACGAGCGTTGC
>SJJU01000660.1:0-43897 GCA_012932125.1 Conopomorpha cramerella | reverse complement strand
CCATATTGACATACGACACATACCTGACCTGGGAAGACACGCGTACATAACAGTAACACTAGACATTCGTAAGACAAAACCAATACCACGACATATATCTTTTAGACCTCTAAAAGATATTGACATGACTGTTTTTAACAAAGACCTTAATGAAATGGACTTTGACAGTATTTTGCTACTTGATGACGTTAATGACATGGTTCACTTATTTAATTACTTTATGACTTTACTTTTTGACAAACACGCTCCAATAAAAAACATTTTAGTTAAGGAACAACCACAACCGTGGCTAACTAGTACTGTCCGAACTATGATGCGCCTTCGTGATGAAGCTCACAAAAAGTTTAAAGTCACTAAGCAGGATGCACATAAGCAATACTATTTGGACCTTAAAAATTGTGTAATAGCTGCAATCAAAAATGAAAAACGCGCTTACTTTGAGCAACACATAAATCAGACAATAAGGGACCCAAAACTTCTGTGGCGGAATATTAAGAGAACCGTGGTTCCGAAAGGACGGAACTCTGAGCTACCCCCCAATTGTGACGACCCTAATGACATAAACCAATATTTTTTGACAGTCCCGGGCAGACCAAACGTGACCATATCCAATATGACTTTTTACGAGTATCACAAGCACGCTCGGGCAGGGACTCTCAAACTGACAACTGTAACCTCAGATGTTGTTGGGAGAATTTTAACAGGAGTTAAAACGAATGCTCGAGGCGTGGACAATATTACTATTGACATGATTTTACGTACGATATGACATTGCCCCGTACTCTTGATGTTCTGACTAAAATGATCAACACTAGCATACTGACTAATGTATTCCCGACTAACTGGAAGGTTGCCAAAGTAAATCCGCTTCCTAAGATCCCTAACCCTGTCAACCTTAGTGACCTTCGACCAATAAGTATCCTTCCCACCCTGTCGAAGATAGTGGAAAGGGTGGTGTATGATCAGCTCTCAAAATACCTGGAACAGAATCAGTTACTTCCGGATTTGCAATCAGGATTTCGCAAAAAAAGAAGCACGGCCTCTGCACTACTGGACGTGGTTAGCAATATTTTGACAGCAATAGACAAGGGGAAAAGCACAATTCTTTTGCTTCTCGATTTTTCCAGGGCTTTTGACTGTCTGAACATGCCCTTACTACTATCCAAGATGTCCTTCTATGGGTTTGATTCTTCTACGGTTCGCTGGTTCAACAGCTATCTGTCCGATCGATCACAGATCGTCAGCATAATTAAACCAGATGGTCTCGAATGTTCCTCTGCAGCAAAGCCTCTTTTACGTGGAATACCACAGGGCTCTATTTTAGGTCCACTGCTTTTTATTCTGTACAGTGCTGACATTATAAATGCTTTACAGTGTACTCAATACCATTTATACGCTGATGATGTACAACTCTACGCTTCAAACCATCCGTCAGCAGTGAAAAGCACACTGGAAAATATAAGTAAGGATCTGGATCGTCTCATTGCTTGGTCGGACAGAAGCTGTTTGGTGCTGAACCCTAGAAAGTCAAAATTCATGATCCTTGGAACAAAAACCCAAATACGCAATACAGTACACTCCATGGCTGCCCATAATATATCCATCAAGGGCGAACCAATTGAGCGAGTGATGGAAGCAAAGAACCTCGGTATCCTCATGGACAGCGAGCTGCACTTTGAAAAACACATTGTTAATGTCGTCAGTAACTGTTTCTATCGTCTCAAATTGTTGTATCGTGTACGCGATTACCTTAGTGTTGATCTTCGGATCACGCTGTGTGAGTCGCTCATACTATCGCGTTTGAACTATTGTGACGTCGTCTTTGGTGGATGTATTCTTGGTAGATCCAAACGACTTTTACAGCGTGTACAAAATGCTTGTGCTCGTTTTTGTTTTAAAATCCCACCTCGTTCCCATGTCACTCCGTACTTGAACAAAGCAAATCTTCTGAATATGGAGGCACGTCGAAACCTACATCTCGCTACTCTTTTGTTTGACGTTGTCCACAGCAAAGAGCCGCCATATTTATATGAACAACTTAATTGGTCTCAAAGGGAAAGATAAAAATCTAAACTGATGTTGTTTACACCTTCGCACAGAACTGCTGCATTTCGGGGAAGTTTCAGGTTTGCAGCGTCCAAGTGCTGGAATGACATACCTCCTCCTCTTCGCAAAGCTGGAAGTCGGATCACCTTTAAGCGTAAGCTTAAAGGTTTCCTTCTGGAACGGCAGAAGAATTCCTCATCCTAATCCAGCACTTAGCAACTACTGCACATTGACTTCAGTGGTCGTGACATCTATTTATATAGTATATTAGTGTATGATATGTACGTATTTATATTTTATATCGTATAATTGTGTCTGATGCTGGCACTGCTGGACTGCTCGTGCGTCACACCCCGGGCACTGGCTGAAAATCAGCGTCGTGGCGTAAGCCACGGCAACATGCTGAGCCGGCTGCCCTTTCATCGCCGCAATAATTTATTTTTTTTAATTGTGTTTAATATGTGTATTTTGTATTCTGTTATTCATTTCTTTTCTTTTTGTATGCTTTTATTTCTACCTTGTGCGGCGTGAATAAATATTTTTTCTTTCTTTTTCTTTCTTTCAATAGCAGAGCGTCACTATTTTGATCATTGAATATTCGGTGTGGTCTATCTACAGTTAAATAATAGATATTTGTATATTTGCAATACCCCTGCTTACCCGTGGTGTGCCTTGGGCATTTGCTCAACAACATGCCACCTACCCCGTTTGGTGGGGTGGTCTTAGAAACGCTGTTGGCCTGCCTGGGCTGGACTTGTATGGAGTGAAAAATTTTTTTTTCATTTTCCTGCATTGTCGCCATAGCAAAAGTTGTTCATATTAATGAAGCCAACAACGTTTCTAAGACCATTTCTCGGATTTTTTTCACATTTACTAGGTAAGTGATTTTTTTAAAGTAATGTAATTTGTCATAATCGTAAAATCAATTCACATGCACATATCAGTCAGTATTCACAACAATCGATAGTTCTCAGTGCAATTTGGGTCAATGTCAGCGGCAATGTGGTTGTACATACTCGCCACATTAATGTTTGCCAACGCAATATCGTATGGAGTGTTTGCACAAATGTATGCGTTTGTGCTTATGCCCACTTGCCTTCACCGTTGCCGAGTGTCATGGAATTTTACGGAATGAAGTGCACATAGAGAAAGATGAAGATGTTCTGTGTTTTTTTTTGTGAGACATTTTCAACGACGGTCATTTGACCCTATTTTGGTCAGGTTTAGATTTGAGAATGTGACTTTAATGACAGAAATAGGGATTTTAATAAACGTCATGTAGAATTCTGAGTTGCTTAGTTTAATTGTGACGGAATTTCTGTTTACTCTGGAAAAAAATACAAATGCTAATGTAAAATAATGTAGAAACTATTGAACTGATCGTCATCAAATTGTTCATTCTAAACTGAAAAACAATGACACAGGAATAGTGTATGCAATTTCTCCCCTTTGGACTGTTAGTTGTCTACCATTTCCGAATAATAACTTTCAAATTTAATATATTTAGTTGGATCGAGCTTCCTTTAAATTAGGCTTATCAATGATATGTATTCGAAGAACCAGCTATTTCTATTCGCAGACCGGCACGGGATGGATTTCTCAAAAATAAGTCATCAAAAACCTGAGCTAAAAACTTTTAAAACCTATGTATATGATGACAAAATACTGAATATTTTGTACTGTTTTCTGTTAGAACAACGTAGGCAGGTACAATGCAAAACCAGCAAAGTCACCGTTTCGACATTAGAAACTTACAAAATTTGACAAGAAGACGTAATCATAGGGAACTCGAGCCTTAACTTATATGGCTAGGGGAAAGGTGCACGTGATGGCTCAGCTTAGACCAGTCCGTCGCAATCAGCCCGCTACAGTTACTGTACTTGGGGAAAACTTTACCTTCTCATCCAATACGAACAGTCATGCACTCTAAAACCTCTTCCATTTACCTTGTTTACTATAAACGTTTTATGTAACTACATCTCATTTCTGGAACTATAAATCACATCCTCATCTGCATTGTACGAACCTATATTGTAGTATTATATTATTTTGTTTATGTCCTAATTGCCATAGACATAAGACTGTAATTTGGTAAGTACGTTGACTGAGCTCTATTCATACGATGAAGCGTCAAAGATGAAAAGAATCGAAAGTTCTCTTGCAGCATGATATAATAATATAAACAAGTATGTGTTTTGGCGTGGAGTTGTCGCAGGCGCCGCGGCGTCGGCGTCGCTGAGTGAAAGTCATTCGACCGCCGCCGACTCGGCACCGGTACCTGGCCGGTGACGCGGGGAAAACTCAGCTGATGGGCTCCATGATGCAGTACCTTATACTGTGACGCCTAATAATCCTAATATACATAATCGAAACTCGACAAAGACACGAAAAACATCAGACAACTTTCCAAAAAAGAACCCTGGTATGTGAGAAACGAAAAAAGAAATGTAATTCTTCATTCGAAGTTATCGATCAGCTGATTGTCACTATGTATGAAAAGTATTTTTACTGTTTTGTCACAATATGTGTAATTTGGAAGTATTCATCATCATCATCAGCCAATATTTGTCCACTGCTGGACATAGGCCTCTCCAATTGCACGCCACTGTGACCTTGCCTGAGGGCGTCCTACACTCCGTTTGCCGAGACGTGGTCTCCACTTGAGAACTCGTTTTCCCCAACGGTTATCGGTTCTACGGCAAATATGGCCAGTCCACTGCCACCTCAGCTTGCTAAAACGATGAGCTATGTCGATGACTTTGGTTCACTGTCGGATCACTTCATTTCTGATTCGATTTTGGAAGTTTTACAAAATAGATTTAAACTAACAAAAATGTTCAAGGTTATCATAGCTCAGTCTAGAAAACGCAGATTATGCTTCATAGTTGCATGATTACGTAATAATTATGCAGTTCTCAAAACAAAACCGTCACATTAAGCAAAAAGGCACAGAATGGGGAATTTTCTTTGACGTTTTTCTGACAGATTTTGTTTGGAAAGTATGACAGTAATGACAGTCCACCGCCCGAAAATCTGTCAGAAAAACGTGAAAGAAAATTCCCCATTATAGATGAACATAACCTCTAATGGTTATAGTTATAACTGACTAGCAAACACGGCGAACTCCGTTTCGCCACCAGATGGCTTCGTTTCGTTTTCCCGCTTTTCTGTTGAAATTTTTCTTAAATTTTCTTTGCTATAAACCTTACGGAGCCTGAGACCTTTCCAACGAATGCAAAACCATGGAAATCAGTTCGTGCGTTCTGAAGTTATAGCGTCAGGGAGGAAAACCCGACTTATTTTTATATAGTAGATAAACAATGCAGCAAACAAACAAAGTACAATGAGGGACTTTATAAAATATGTACAAAGAAATAACAAATCAATTTGTACTCAATCGATCACTTTCATGAGCATATTCTAAGAATAATAAACATTTACTGAAATTTTCTAACTTCATGCATTAGCTAGACTGTTACACTTTTTAAAGTATTAACTCAGCTTGCTGGCACACAAACTGTTAAGTACTTTATTTTGAATTTCGAAGTCTCTGTAGTGACGAAGTTAATCCTCACTGGCAGCGATATTAAAATTTCACAAAGCTCCGAAGCTTTCAGCTTGCTCTCACATAAAAAGGCTGTGTCATACGTACCTACGTTATGCAAGAATTATGTTTTCTTAATATTCAGTCTTTCCGTCGCGGATATAAAGTGCTGGGAGTCTTTAAACACAAGGAATAACAGTCTGGTGTCTAGACGACTCACTCGTTTTTTATTAACGAACGTGCCTTCAAGATGGAATCGGAAGAAAGAATAACCGCGCGACGTCTTCGTGAAAAGGATATACTGTCATACCATGATTTACACTTACCTATACCAAAATGTTGCCATTGAAGGCTTTACTAAATGCCGATTATGGCGGCTTCATTCTCTTGCGTCAATAAAAATATTGTTGCTAGAAATTTAATGCTATTTTAAACCGACAAAAAAAGGAGGAGGTTTTAATTCGATTTTTTTTGTCCAAACTGTTGACTGGATGAACCAATACGGATGATTTTGTTTTTGTTTGAATGCATTTAAATTTGGTTCAGTTCCGACAATGGCATCCATGAGGAAACCACAAATCTGTCATACTTTACTGGTTGAAGTCGGTACTTTTAATTTAGTATTAATAATTTATAATGAACAAGTTTTTTTAATTCTCAACGTATTTAGTTTAAGAGAGATTAGTATTCATAAGTCATGGAAGAGCCTCGTCCCGCAAGACAGGGAAACTTATAGCGGTATCAGTCCTTACATTTCTTTTTAATCACTATGAACAAGCGTTTGACCACCATCCTGCCTGATGTTAAGCAGCGATGTGGTCTACGATGTAGCACACTTGTTCAGTATTGTAACATTGTACTCTAATAAATACTTTTTCATTTTCATTCCATAACGTATTTATTATGTGTATCCCATGCTAATCTAGGATGTAAATAGAATGCTTCAGCTTTCTTTCTTTCTGGCACGTCTTAGGTGTCGACTATGAGCTCTGTAGATGTAGGTTTATTAATTTATTCACGAGCTAGCAAGATCTTATGATTCCAAGATCCTGTCCACTCCTTTTTGGGCGTTAAGGACGTGAGTGTATGTATGTAGTAGGAATGCTTACGTAACAAATGTCTCATTCGCACAAGGTTTCCAACAACGTCGCTTTCATTTCCTTGGCTACTCTGCGACACGCCGCTCGCCGAATTAGACAAAAAGGCTGAAGGCTGTTGCATGTAATCATCTGTGTTATATCAGTTGTGATATGCATGTCAAGCTAAAGTCACGCCTATGTTATTTCCCACAAGATTCACAGTCATCTGTGGGGTACCGCTGCAATTCTATGGATGGGTGAAGTGAACGCTTAGGGGTTTGAGTGAGCTCTTAGTGTATAGAATTAGTATGAAGAGGGAGGTCAAATTGTTAATGTTTGTGTGGATGTTTCTGACCGTTTCTCATCTGCAGAATTGTGTTAGGTGAAACGTTTGTGATGCTATGTCGGACGCAGCGCTACTGAGCTAGAAGCGTTTATGTTCTACGCCGTTTCCAGGTCAGAACTTGACTAAATTCTGTGTTTTTTGTGTCGCTTTGCTATCGGAACATTTGTTTTTGCTTTCGTCATTGAAACATATTTTCAATAGACTATGTCACTAAAGTATCTAAGTATGTGTCGTTACTTTTATTACTTGTTTGTTACTTTTGATAACGGAGGGTTCAACTAAAGCTGTTTGCTAAATAAACTAATGAGTAAAAATTCAGGGTCACATATAATTTTCTATACACAACACCTCTAAATATCTTGAAATCGAGAAGAGCTAAGTGAAGGATACTTTTCTTTTTTTTAACAAATTTCACAAAACTTTGACCACCATTATGTCTGATGTTAAGCAGCGATGTGGTCTACAATGGAGCACACTTGATCATTAGGTACCACTGTTTGGTTCCACCTGGTATGGATGTTTTACCGTTTCTCCCGGTTGTCCTATTGTAAAAACGTGATAGGTGTTTTAGGTTATGCAACTCCGCAAGTTATACTATACAACCTTGAGCGGAACAGAATAATTTTAAAGAAAAAAAAGTCCGATTACAACCAATACCAGTCCCTATTTTTTATTTTGATTTTTTAAAGTTCTCCACGATTTACCTCGTCTAATATCATAATACCCTGATATCCTTATTTCGGGACCACCTTTGAAGTATCCTCTTTCTGACAGAAACAGAATCATCAAATTCATAAACGACGAAGTTATGCGCGGTCTTACATTACGATCAGTGAGTGAACAATCAATCTTTCCTTGTTTTAGTACCAACATCGAGGTATACCATTTCTATAAAAAAATTTTTTATCAAAATTGGATTACTCTGCAAAAAGTTATGCGTGGTTGAACATAAAAAAATATAAACGCGTCGACTTGAGGACCTCCTCCGTCTTCTCGTCGGTTAAAAATACTTTTTGACATAACATGAAGGGTACAGGCAAAGAATAGGGAATGTACAAATGAGTTGATTTTGAGAAATACACATTCAAAAGTTTGAAAGTCATGGTTTTTTCCTTTCAACCAAAAAACCGAGCCGTGCGGTGCCGGCGAATATCACCACCCCAGCCCAACTTTTCCCGTCATGGGGGTCGTAAGAGGCGACCGAGGGAGCTCTCCAGAGAACGGGCAGCAGCGCTCTCTGTGAGTTAAACCACAACACCATTGCGATCGCCAACCCGCCTGCCATGACGGATCTCATTGGGGGAGGCCCTCGTCCAGCTGTTTTCTTCAAAAGCTAATGATTCGGAATAAAAGTACCATAGACAATAAGTTTCTTCCAATTAAAAAAAAATGTGACATTCCTTGTTCTTTGCCTGTACCCTTCATATGGTAGAGTACATAACTCGAAATACCACTATAACAGTACATGCATGAGTATACAGATATACATTCACACAATATATTGTGGATATTCCATTGAAACAAGCCACAGCGCACTGATGAAAATATTTCCACCGCAGAATCCACAGAGCGGCGTTGGAGTAGGATCTAGCCACTAGCCCATCATTATTCAAACAGAACTCAATTGTGACTGTCGGCCATCTTAAATTGAGCTTTCATAACAAGAAGTGTGCATAGAATTCCAGACCACGTCAAGTAGATTCAGACGTCCAGGAAATGGTTTCGGACGTGGTCGTGTTTGCCTGGAGTAAAGTCGATACTGTTGTACTCTAGAGGCCTTAGTCACTTGTGTCAAAGGATTGTAAGCTGAGCTAGAAACAAACAATAGTTTCATACGTGTCGCAGTTCAGGTTAAGTTGGTGACGTAAGGCACTGACTGGTCCCCAGTGAATTCTGGTTAAACTTAAAATATAACGTCCGATTTCGATGCTTCTGTATTCATACATGTACGGCATAGGCCGCACTGCAAAACTGTTGTTTAAAACATAACTACATACATACATAAAATAACGTCCAAAATGGTAGAGGATAGAACGTCTACACCGCAATATTATAAATGGAATGAAATACGTTTATTCATATACAATACACGATGCAGGTTAGGTGAGGATAACGAGTACATAGGGTAAAAAAGTAATTAGAAATATATATCATTAATTTTTTTTAATCACTATTCACAAGCGTTTGATCACCATCCTGCCTGATGTAAAGCAGCGACGTGGTCTACGATGGAGCACACTTGTTCAGAAGGTACCTATTCACCCGTGACTTGAAGACCTTCAGACCTTCTTCATTAATAAAATATAGGGGACTAGTTCGACTCGCCCCGCGATTTCATTCCCGCAGTTTTAGTATTAATTCCTATTTAAAAATACTACAGCTAAGTTTTAGAACCATAACACCAAAATTAACGTTTCTCTCATACAATACTTTCGCCCCTTTTTGCCCTCGTAGGGGATAAATTATGAAAAATCCTATCTTATCTCACGTAAGCAATACATATAAAAGAAAGCCATGTGGAAATTTTCTAGGGTCAAGAGTTTGGGCTGGGCGTTAATGAAGAATGAATGAGTCAGGTTTTGTATAATAATATTTATTTATTTATTTGTCTTAGGACAGCTGTAAGTACAACTACATAAATACTGGAAATAACATTTGTACAACGTAGCCTAATCAGTTTTCACATATAATGTTTATACACATAGATCAATATCTGATCTATGTCTATAAACATCAAGCCTGGTAGTTTTAGATAGAGAAGGATACCTATTAAACGCAACGAGGAATTGTTTATTAATGATATGACGATTCTTTATTAATGTCGTGTTTTCGTCGAAGATAAATGACAGAAGTAGGAACTAAAAACACCTCTCAAACAAACGTCACGGAAAATTATCTCTGTCTGTCCCTATGTATAAATATAAATAAATATTTTACAACAACACACACATTGCCTACAACCCATGTTAAGTAGCTAAAGCACTTGTGTTATGGAAATCAGACAAAGAGATATATTTACTTAAATACATTTTTTGTTCTTTTAAATACATACTTATATAAATAAAACGCCCAGACACATCCAACAAGTACTTTAAAGCTCATCACCTAAATACCTGCGGTGGGAATCGAAAGGTTTCAAACATACATATATCAGGAAAACAATGCTAATGCATGTGTGTAAAACAACGTTCTCTGGGTCAGCTATAAATGTGATTTTAAATGTCGTGTTTTTGTCGAGAATTAATGACAGAAGTAGGAACTAAATCCTGTCAAATAAACGTCATGGAAGATTCTCCATTGTGCTAAAACAACCACTACAATTATTTTGTACATTATTAATTAATAGAAAGAAAGAAAGAAAATTCATTTATTCTCGCAAAATAAACATTTTGAGCATCCAAACAGTTGGAGTAATAACTTAAATGTAATTAGGTAGTTAGGTAACAAATTGAAATGATAATGTACAAGGCCTAACTACAAACAAATTGACATCGTTTACTGCTGATAAGAGTGTGAGGTACTCATTATCCAAATCGCGAGAAAAGGCTGCGTTTCAGGATTATGCCTACGCGGTACACGCCCTCAGCGCGGGGAGCGGACACTTCACGCAGGCCCTGGTTTTCGTTCGCCGCCTTTGAGTCGCACGTAATACATAGTATAAAACAAAATCGTCTCCCGCTGTCTGTCCCTCTGTATGCTTAAATCTTTAAGAGCACTCAACGGATAGTTATAGTAATTTTGGAGGAAGGTTGTAGTAGGAAAATAGTGTTAATAATGCACATTGGCAAAACAACGTTTGTTGGGTCATGGAAGATTCTCCATTGTTTTGTAACAATAAACAACGATCACTAGAATTATTTTGTACATTGTGTATAATAATATAAGCATATGCCCATATTGTGAACTCCGTTCAATAACTATGCTTAGTGGGAACTTCTGAAGCTAGAAAATTGCTGTGCATCTAATATAATTACCCCGCAAGTGTTTAAGGCTCGTATTCTAAAACAATATAGGTACCGAAACCAAAAACAACTTGACTTGCAATCCATTGAAGTTTAGAACAAAACGAGACAACATATGAAAAACATGCAGGAGTGAAATGGTAGGAGACATTATTTTCTGTCCTTCCCCCCATAGCATGGTTATGTTGGATCTATACTAATTCATTCAAGTCATTTTGGTGGTAAAAGTGATATTTTGTTTCCAGGAATACATAATGTTCCATATATTTTGGTGGAACAGAGACAGACTGCAAGTCAAGTTGTGTTTGGTCTGAGCAATATACAGTACACAATTGTTGCTTGAGCAGTTAGAGAGTGACACACTTTGTCTGAGGAAATATGTGTACTTGGGTGAAGTTTCAGCACACGCGCCTAACGCAGATATTCTGAAAGAATAATATGAATTGTATCTTATGTTTGTCTCTTTTTTAAGCGTATATATGTTTTTTATCTTTGTTCGCTGATAACTCCGTAGTTTATGAAACTATGATTTTTTTTTGTTGGAAAGAAAATACAAATCCAAGGTGGTCCAATGGTAACGAAATCAGGGTTTGTTGATGGCTAAAAGGGCTAGTGTGCTGGTTAAAGTCGGTTCTTTTCTTTAAATTATACTTAAACACGATTAGATAGAGGAAACGATACTTAAGCAGAGATCTTAAGAGGGGAGTTTTAAAATGCGGGTTTAAGAGTGTTGGCGCAAGCAGTGCTTTTAACAAAAACCCTTTCGTACACACAACTTGGTAAATGAAGAACAATAAAATATAATGTTCGACTTATAAATTGTATCGTAAGTAACTTCACCGTTTAAAGTTGATCATATGTGTCGAAATAAGTGCTAATCGAAATACAACCTTGACTACAGTTATTTTATCGCATATATGTACAGGCAAGTTCAAAAGTACGTTAACAAACTAGCATTTCGACTTTGAACTGGAAATAGGTCCTATATGATTTTAAAAGTTCATGCAATTTTAAAACAAAAAGTACTATCTGACATGATCATAGTAATCAAACTCGTATGAAACTAACGGTTCAGATGGGATGTATTGTCAGTTCATAGTCGATTTGTAAAGTTCGACACAGAAGTCGAATTATAGGAAAATAGGTATCACATGAAATTGGTTTTGTTTCTATTTAAACTTTTGAACTGGACAGTACAAGTACTTACTTGTACTTGTCCGCGTAGGTTAATATCACGCGTGAGTCATCGATTTCTTAAACAACATCGTGCAATAAGATGCAAAAGATTTAGATTCACAATCTATAGGTGTTTTGCTAAGTCTGAGTGCATGTGGGAGTCTGTGTTTATATCTAATTTGTGTGCCTGAGGATAGGTTAAACAAGTAGGTAGGTGATAGTGTGATTCGTTAGCACGTATAATAAAATAAACATTGTGTATGTAAGTTTCTTTCGACTCTTCTATACTTATTATATTATTTTGTCTTATTAATGTACATACATACACTTTACGCCTGTCTCCCAGAGGGGTAGGCAGAGACTACAGATCTCCATTTGTCACGGTCCTGACATACCCCTTTCGCTTCATCTACATTCATACATCTTTTTGTACATGACCTCCAGTTTCGAGTACTTTTCACGCCACCTTCCGCCAGGACGTCACCAATGTGGTCAATGTATGTCCTTCTGGGATGACCTCTACTCACCCGGCCCTGCACATCACCCATATGTTCCATCACCCGTATGATCTCTTTCGATTTGCGGGTGTCTTATAGCTAACACACAAGCTGATTACCTACTTTATTATTTGAGTACAGTTCACTGAAATGTTTTGATGAGATCTGTTATGAGAGGGATATTATAAGCTAATAAATGTAGTAATATGCTCCAGATTCGTAGATTTTAAAATAAAATGCTAATTTTTGCGTGCGATATCGGAATACGAAGTATTTTGTAATTAATGACATTTTCACGCTTTTTGATGCTATCCAAATGCCCAAAGTTTTATCACATTATACTCATCTTCATCATCAGACACATGCTGGACGAGGGGGGTTGGGGAGGCGAGGGGAAGGAGGCGGGCTAGGTGGTGACATATGTATTCTATTCGCCGTCACCATACGGCTGATCTTTTCACGGCGATATTGCACCCGATGACCTTTTCATCTTACTACATTAAATCGGTACTCATGCTATCACTGAATAATAATAACTAAACACAATATAAAAAAAACACGGTTAAAATTAGATTTTCCGGGACTTTCTATACCATTACATTAAACGATCACATTCAGTAGTAGCATTATTTCAAGGGCTTAGGGTAATAGTTTTCAAATAGAGTTGAACAAAGTTAGTTAGTTAAAGTATAAGTTTTAGATAAACTTCTCGCGTAATCTCGTCCATCAGCCGGAGACAGACTCCAGATGGCGACAACACTTCACCTTGCCCGTGAACGGCGTGTTGTTATCTCCACTGTTTGTTGCATCCTACCTCACTTTACTGTGGGAATATTTACAGTGTGTTTTTTCATATTCGACTTCATGATGGATTAATTTATTTTATTACGTACGTATCTACACCCGTACGTCAATAATGCACCGTATGTATATAGGACTTTTTGGGAGTATTTTCGGATCATTGTTCGCGAGTGTAACAATTGAGATAAGCAATGTCAGAGCCCTTAATAGGGTACCTACTTATTAAAAAAAAAACTTATATTGTGAACTAACTACATAAAGTTTATTGTTAAGTACTGTAGATCTTAATCTATTTCAAATTCGGGTCGCTTCGCATTCTGTTCAATTTATGTTTTTTTTCAATGTTGTATCAAATTTCAGATGAGGGAGGCTCTGATGGGCGCCGGGTGAGGCTGCGATGATCGGCGCGGGCGCGCCCCCGCCGCCGTCCGCCGCCGAGGCGCTCTCCAGCCTGCTGTGGCAGCCCTACGACTGCCGCTCCCCCCCGCCGCCGCGCCCGCGCTCCGACGGCGCCCTGAGCGCGGCGGCGGCGCCCCGCCAGTCGCCCCGCGGCGGTCGACATGCGCGCGCGTCGGTCTACACAATACACCCAGCGATGCGGTTGCCCGTACCGGCGCCGGCTCACAAGAACGAAGCCGTCTCGGTCCGCGTGCCGGGCGAGCCCAACGTGTCCAGTGTCAACATAGTGCAGGTGTCGGATGTACCCGTAAATGTGAACAGTGCCGTGCAAACTGAGAGGGAGAGGAGTGTGGCTACGGCCGAGTGCCAGACGGAGGAGCCGTCGCGGCGCCGGCGAGCCAGGCGCGCGCGGCGCTGCCCCGAGCAGCTGCCGCCGCCGCCCTACAGCACGCTGCCGCCGCTGGCCGCGCCGCTCGCCGCGCCGCTGCCCGGCCCGCCGCCGCTGTTGCCCGCGCCGCCTCCGCCGCCGCAACTGCTGGCGGCGCCGCTTCCTCACCACCGCTTCCCCTTCCAGCCAGTCCCACACAGGTACTTACCATCACTCCTACAGGAGTAGACAATAGGTATAACAAAACATAGGTATAAAACGCGACTAATGTATTTCATTCACACAATACGGAAACATATGGTAATCCAACTCGACAGAAACCCCGTTATCATCTAAGAAACAACAAACACGGCACAATAAGACTACACAAGTGAGCACGCGACACCAGTATTATAATGTGCCGTAAATAACTTTTATTAATTGTCAGAAAACACGAAGTTGGAAGAAGGAGCGCGTTGATGTCTTTTGTTGGCGAGTACTCGACGGTGGCGTCGACCGTATCCAGCCCCTTAGCATCCGCTCGCTTCAATGCTCTTCCATAAAAGAATTCTAAAAGTAACACCTAAAATACTAATTCCTTTTAGGCGACGCCTGCGGCGTCATTGTAGCGAATAGTGTGACGATTCTATTCTAATACGCGTTCAGAAGTTATTACATTTTTTTGTTCGTCAAATTTTTATTGGCGAACCAACTCTCGTCGCAGTCGTCGCGTCGTGAGCTCGTGAGCGCCACAAAAACGTACGTACCTATGCCATGAAAAAAAAGTTAATAATCTCGAAGGAGGCAAAAAGCTTTTTGAAGTTCATTGAATGAAGCATAATGCTAGAATGTTGACCTTTGTGTAAATTGTTTCGTGATATTACGATCCGTAATATCCACCGGCAATTGATTTCCTCGTAACTGGCTGCGGCGGTGGCGGCGGGGAGCTAAACCCACGTCTCGCTTATTAGAGCAGAACTTAAAGCCTTGTTGAAATGATAAGACATCAGTTACCTTGTTGAAACTTACCTACTAGACAGGATTTGGCGTAATTAATGGATTCACGTAGATTGATACTGAACGATAGATACGACCATTATTCGCTTGGTAAGGGGCCCTGTTCGTTAATCTTTATAATTAATAGCATTCGTTCATAATTACATGTTAATGATGCAGCCTTTTTATTGATTACTTATTCAGGTTAATATTGATTATTGCAGCCTCCCCTAACACAGGTTTAAAACTTAACTGGTAGTCTAAAGACTTTGTAAAAACACTGTGACAAATAAAGATTTTTTTTTGTATTTTATATTTTGAATTCACATTTTGAATCAATCAACTAATTAATCTGGATACTGACGGACTAGCCTCACGATTTAGAGTTTCTTCAAGAAACTACAATAAGCGTAACATTATTCACACGAAAATATGCAAAAAAATCTACGTTGATCTAACATCGAGCGTGAAAGTGTTCTAAATGCAGTATCCGGACAAACATAATCGTATAATCGCTTGTCGATACAAAATATCGCGATCTCGTGAGAAGAAAGTGATGGCATGGAATGGTACATACACAGCTGACTGTGATTGAGGACCACATTATGAAACATAATCAGTAACTCTACGATTCTCTCTTGAATGTAGTTCATCTCTTTTACACAAACGCGATTGGAGCGAGATGACGAGACGATAACGCCACATGAACAAAGATCACTGCGTGATGGGAGTTTCATTATACAGGTCTAAGGTTCTAAATGAAAAATCTATACATAGTAAGTAAATTGAGACACTATCGTCGTCTCTTTTTGACACTTGCCGTTTGAGTCAGACAAAGCATAAAATTTACCACTATCGTGGTAGTTTAATTTACGTTTCACAACACGGACCTAAGTAAAGCTTCGCGATCTGTAGTAGTAAAAGTAAGTGACATACAAATGTTGTCTCTTTCATTTGGCATTCGTGCGAAAGTGACAGATTGTGCGAGTCAATTAATGATTCTTGGCTATCGGTGTTACGAGTGCAGGTATGTAAATCGCCTACTGTAGAAATCCATAGCATTACCATACGCCCCACTGGTATATATACATACGTTTGACTTTGAAAAGACATAAGAGTCACTTCTATAACATGATTGTGATGTAAAACGAATGCAGTTCTTCTGTTATGACCATATTAGATCAGCAAAGACACGACATACAATAAATACGCGCTGTGATTGGCTGCTATGTCACAGTGCCTCTGGTATGTCTTGTGATGTATTTGTTAGATCGCTATGCTAGGGGGGCAGAACAGTTTTAGTCTGAATTTATTATATTTCAACAAAAGAGAGTGTACATCTCTATCATTTTCAACTATCTTAGACAGATTGTTTTTTTTAGATAACCTCTCCTTACCTACTTATAACTATAATAAACATAACCATCTAGAAATAAACGAGTATACGTAGGTCTAGTGACATTGTGTCTTCCTCAATGTATCATTATATTATGCAGTCAATCGTAAATCTACACTATTAGTTTACATAAAGTAGGTGGACAAGGTCGAGACATGTACGTACATACAAATCGCATAGAAACTGATATCTTTGTTGAAGTTACTTTTTTAAGTATCAATAGAAGAGCGAGTCTAAAGACGAACGATCATAGAATAAAGTAGATAAATCCCTTTCCTTTCCTAATATCTTTGACAGATTGACTTTTTTTCTATAAATTTAAAATAAACCACCGATTTTAAATGTTCGTGTTCCTTTCATTTGATACCCCATTTGAACATCTTCTAATAATATATAAAATTTCCATGTCACTATGTTAGTTACCGTACTCCTCCGAAACGGCTTTATCGATTTTTACCAAACTTTATATGCGTATTCAGTAGGCCTAAGAATCAGCTACTATCTATTTTTTATGTAGTTGCAGTTGTATTTCTCCCAATACAAGGGGTACAAAGGCAACTTATTATGACAAAACAAATGTTTTCCGGGACAGGTAGGTAGTATTTGTATAAAGTCGACTTTAATTTCCCCATCTTTCATTTGATACCCCCTTGGACATATTAATTCAAGTAAAATTTTTCATCCCCACTCTCAACCCCCATAACTTTTGAGTGGGTGACCAGATATCGATCAAACATAGCTAAGAACACGCAATATTAGCCGTAGAACCGATGACCGTTGGGGAAAACGAGTTCTCGAGTGGAGACCGCGTCTCGGCAAACGGAGTGTAAGACAAGGTGGACTGGTGATATACGTAAGATGGCTAGCAGAAGCTGGATGCCAGAAGCCGAAAACAGATCACAGTGGCGTGCAATTGGAGAGGACAAGTATGGCGTGCTGATGATGATGATGAAGAACACGTTCGATCAAATCAGTTTTCACACAAAAAATCTGCATTAAAATCGCTTCATCCGTTTGGGAGCTACGTTGCCTCAGACAGAAACATACACACAAAGAGGCGTCAAACTTATAACAAACACCCCATCGTTTTTGCGTCGGGTATTAAAAACTCGTAATTGCTAGATCATATTAGTTACCTTTATTGAGAATATACTGACAGTTTTTAGCCAATATCTAAGTATTTTTTCAAACGATTATATAAATATTTTGAGTATATCTCTAAATTCCTACAGACTAAAATCGCATGCTTAGCACACCTAAAGCTACTAAAGCTCATAATATTAAATCTATTCGAATCCGGAATAAAATCGTTCTCAGAAAATATCAAAAGCTCAGTTATTTTCAGAATAGTTGTTAAATACCGGTATTTGTAAGTGACAGGTGTAAGAAAATTGCCGCTATCGAGGTCTCACTTTTTACCTTTTGTCATATTCGAGATTCCAGTCGACAATTTACTCGATCCAGGCAAAACCAGGCCAGCCAGCTCGCCCGCTGACGGACATGCCTCCGACTTTTATATTTCTTTTGTTGCTGGCACATAAAACTATCCGTTGGCACTTCACATTCTTTGTTTCATAAAATATTTACTGCATCGTTGAAAATCAAAACAGTTTAGAACAAACTAGTGGACTCCCCTCAATTTCATTGCGTTGTTTCAGTATTACAAACTATAACACCTCTATTTAGTGACAGGATCGGGATAAAAAGTCTTATGTCCGTCTCTTTGTCTTAAGCAACCTACCCACCAATTTTCAGCCTAATCGGTTAAGCCGTTCTTGATTTATAAATAGTGTCACTAACACGACTTTCTTTTATCCATATAGATTCACTTAATCGTTGAAAATTTGGAACAAATATTTCGACCAATATGGAAACAATTACCGCCGAATATTTAGTTCGTAACACCGACCCAAGAAATCCCCGCAAATCACTACAGCACAAACGGTTATCATATTGTTTGTTAATAACAGTTCTATCCCACAAAATCATAGTCGCCGTACGCCGTCAACGTGAAATCGACTCAATTAATTCGACAATAGAGTGCAGGATTGTTTAATAACGCTCAAGCTTCCGAGTAAAGCGGTTTGGAAACTAGTACTTACTGTCGACCAGATGGTGGATGGTGGAAAGTCTGTGCACATGTACGTTGACACTCGCCTGTTTACATGTGTGTCGCGGGTGAACTGCACACGGCATTCAACACACTCGTGCAGCGCTTAATACCGCTTTCGTCCGCTTAGTTATCTTGCTTATAAACACTTCACACTAGGTACAGTCGGCAAAGTGTCTGATTTACTGATTAGGATAAACATCCTGAAATTTCAATTTCAACTTTAACGTTGAAATTTCATATAGTCATTAGAATTGTTTTTATGTGTGTTTTTATATTGTTAGGATGTTTATCCTAATCAGTAAATCAGACACTTTGCCGACTGTACCTAGTGTGAAATGTTTATAAGCCTAAGAAGACACCTAAGCGGACGAAAGCGGTATTAAGCGCTGCACGAGTGTGCACGTTAAAAAAATTTAACGTTGAAATTTCATATAGTCATTAGAATTGTTTTTATGTGGCCAAAAGAAAATCTGTTCTACATTTTTCGCAGTGTCTTCAGCTCCGACTTACTGTTCCTGAGCTTACTGTTCCTTTTAGCTACAGTTTCTTAGTTTCATAATCCATAAGACAGACTGATACAGATAGCTTAACTTTGACGATAAGATCCTAAAATGATGTAGTAGTAGTAATTGCTATTTAGTATATTATTTAGTTATTAAGTTGTTTTGTACAATACTAATGTTGAGGCCGTCTTAGCCTTTAAAGAAATAAATTGTTTTTTTTTTGTTTTGGAGCTTTGCTGGGCCTGGTTGTGCGGTTCAGTATCAGTGTGACTATTATTGTAATATTGTGATCGCCACTATGCTAATATGGTTAATGTTTTCAGGTATTAATAAGACATTAAGGTTCATATTAAATTTTGGCTGTCACAATATAACAACTCTACCTTATTCATATTTGACTATCAAAACTGATAGACCAATTTCATGGCTCACTGTACTTACAAGAAGTGATATTCATAAAATTCAAATAAAGTTAATAAATATTTTTTCTGAATCAATTAGTCTTTCTGGAAAAAAAACTTAGGAAATGACATAGGTACACATTTTTCACAAAAAAACAAACATTAATGAAATTAAAACTCATTGAGCTTTTCTTATTAACTTGTCTTTGTTCCAAGTTCGTGATCGAAATAAATATTCTGAAAATTTAAATAATCTAGTTAGTTCTCTTAAGATAAATAAAATGTTTTTTACCAATTTTTTCTTAAAAAACTCTACATTGTTATTGTATTTTATATACGTTCTTATTTCCTAGTAAGGAGAAATGCTATTGCCATTATATGTCCATAAATAAACACACATTTAATCACAAAGAGGGGTGGGCAGAGGCACTTGCTAAGCAAATACTCACAGTTCACCAAGCGTATTTAACCCAACGTGACAGAGGGTGGGCCGGTGGGCCCATCCCCATTTATTATGCTCATCTTGTTATTATATTATTTTATATCCCATAAACTATGAAATGTATTAACACCATGGTTGAAACATAGTAGGTCAACTTTTGCCTTTGGCTGCGACTTCCCCTTTAATGAGCCCACGTAGGTACAGTGATTAAAATGATTTTCAAATGAGCACAAACTACATACTTAATGATAATAATTATACTGTTTTATTCACTTCCTTCCTTATACAACGATAGAGAAAAACATGTTGCCAACATTGAAATAATGTTTCCTTTTGTTGGTACTGAATGATGTTATATTCATAATACATATGTATGTTAATTTTTTATACATAATTCTACATGCATGTATTACAACAGTACCTATGTTAGTTTTGACATTGACAATATACACCAATATGATTTTATCATTACATAGTATAAAACAAAGTCGCCTCCTACTGTCTGTCCCAATGTATGCTTAGATCTTTAAAAGTACGCAACGGATTTTGATCGGTTTTCTTTTGTAGATAGAGTGAGTCTTGAGGAAGGTTTCGGATGCCAGAACACAAAAACAAATCACAGTGGCGTGCAATTGGACAGGCCTATGTCCAGCAGTGGACGATGATGATGTGATATACATACATATACATACAGTGTATAGTTATGTTCACGTTTTGATATTCGTTACATTTACAATGTTTTCCTTTCAAGAAAATCAGAAATTACATATATAAAAATCAATGCCACTTTTCGTTGTAACGTTATAACTCCACAATGCCTTTACCGATTTGGCTAATTTTGGTCTTGCATTATTCGTGGAAGTCCAGAGAAGGTATGTACGTAGAGAAAATTTAAGAGTGACATCCACAGCTGCTGCAGACTGCTGGACACAGGCCACCGTGGAGGTTATACTTATTTTATATTCATAATATTAATAGTTAAGACAGAACGACGTCTGTCGGGTCTACCAGTATATTTAGAAAAAAAAACCTGATAAAAAGATCTGTGAATAAAAAAAGTGGACCACGTAAAATATATCGACAATATCGGCGTACAGTCAAAGTCACTGGTCTCATTCTATAGGCTATTATCTCTGGTTCTGGCAATACTGTTGGGCAACGTCTCAAGCCCTTTCCTATTTACTTCTCGCCGGCGAACGATTACGGCTTCACTTTCACGATTTCACGCTAATAACCGTTTGCGGGAACTCGAACTGTACAGCAATTATAAATCTTCTACTTACTGCCTTCTCGGTTCTTTGTCGTGCTGGTTGATTTTATTTTTAACTGACGTGAAAAAAGGAAGTTATCCGGTTGTACCGTATATATTTTCAACAGTGTATTTTCAGATTATTCTAATTACATACATACACTTCACGCCTGTCTCCCAGAGGGGTAGGTAGAGACTACAGATCTCCATTTGTCACGGTCCTGACATACCCCTTTCGCTTTATCTACATTCATACATCTTTTCATACATGACCTCCGGTTTCGAGTACTTTTCACGCCACTTCCATAAAACTTCACTTTTTTCTTCTACATACATGCATACATATAAGTTACGCCCGTTTCCCAGAGGGGTAGCCAGAGATCTGGACCTCTACTTGTCCACATATTCTGACAACCGCTTTTTATTTATTTTTTCTCCATATCATTTTTGTCCAAAACGTTTGTCCATAATCATGACCACTACAATCGCAACCGCTAGACGTATGCACTTTTATTATGATTTAATTTTGTCGTCAAATAATAGATTGTCCACAATTTCATCCTATCACATAGGCAGCTGGAGGCTAAAATTTCCCGTCTCGCGTTACTTTGTCGGCTAAACCTTTGTTACTACTTGAAATATCTCTATTACTTATAGTACCAAACGAATAAAGAGCTATTACTTTATGAGGTCGGGTCGTGAGGGCAGACGCTTTCCATTTCCAGAGCAACATAATATATGTGGCAATGAGGATCGCGTCCACTATTCAATATGAATGATTGTCAGTGTTGATAGAGTGGGGAAGAGCATTATAGATCTTTGAATGAGGATGTACGAACTAAAGGGGAGAAGGAAATACTTTGGTGGTTGAATCATTTAGAAACGATGTAAGAGTTTTCGTACCGAATTTAAGATGAAACGTCGATAAGCGTGCTCACAATGAACGTCTTCCTGCTATACTTAGAGATAGGCGTGACGTTATGTATGAAGTCAAATGTAATACTGTGGCGGATTTCGATAATGTCAAATGAATACGTTGTATTGGGAAATCATACTTTTTGCGTAGGTTGATGGTGCAGATAAGAGAAAAAACATATTAGAAAATTTCACCTCTAGTATCTTTTTCTAGGCCAGAAAGTTAACATTTGTCTTTACATCAATCCCAAGAGAAAACACAGTCCCTTATTTTCCGTATGTCAATTAAATTTTGACTTTACATTATCTCATCTGTGAGATTAACAATCAATTCCTTTATTTACGAGTACAATACAAAGAGCAAGAGATATAGATCTGTTTATTAACCGTAATATTTAGTTATTCAACATCATATTGAAATGTGACCCAAATTTCATTCACTTTCGTTGAACGTCTTTTAATCTGAACAACACACTTCTGTAGTCTACAGAGATTGTATTGGTATAAGATAATTGTATGCTCTTAGAGGTCAAATTCCACTGGACATTTGTGAAGTAATTATGATCAGAATCAGTTCAGTATGTTTCATGGTTGTATAAATTTGATAACAGCAATCAAATCATACATGATTTAATGTGCTGTTGCGTAAATTAATTACTGTTTCGGTAACGTAGTTCGAAATATTAGTAATGTATTATGTTGCAGCTAGATCCGATTACATCCCTGGCTATTCTGTCTGTTTGGTACTGTACATAATTTGCAATTACGTGATAATTGCAACGTTAGATGAAATATTGGCATTATTCATAGATGAATTTGATGAACTTTTTGAAATTATTTCTCTTGCGTTTTGAATTGTACATTCTATTATATTTATTGAACCAAATACTTGTGTATGGGAACTTTTCGGTTATGGTGTAGTAAATGGTAAAATAATTTGGTATCTATTTCGATAAGGTGTAGAACAGTAAAATTGTCAAAATTATTTTTTTAAACACACTGAACAAGTAAAATTACTTTAGTACGTTCTAGGACATTAGGTGCCAAAGACAAAAGCAAATAAGAATAAACCAAGCTTATCTGAAAATAAACAAAGTAAATCTTAACTATTGTTGTTGATACATCTTGACGATTCACATTACAGTAGAGAAGAATTCTCTAACAATCGAATCAAAAGTGGAAATGCAACATTCCGTCCGCCTCTGTTTAGATACATTGTTATTCATTCGTATTAGATGCTTTTGTCTTTTTATGTACTTCATGAAGATTTTCCACGGTGACTTTATAACAATCTCGGAGATTCAATTAGAGACAATTGATCGATAATGAAGTCTCAACAGTTTCCCCTGTAATTATAGGAAGGTAATCTTTGTTATTCGAGACGTCGTCGCGCAAATTGATTGACTTTTACGTAAGAGTCTGAGGAAAGTTATTCGTTATCCGATAGACCGAGGCATAACTTGTTTGTGTTTATTTAATATTTTTTTTACATTTTGTTAATAATTTTTGCATCGGCTCGGCGTGAAAGGCCTTGAAGTAATTGAATGAAGTAGCATATTATTATTTAGGCCTGAGTTTCTGTTTTTATTACATGGTATGTGAGAGTGACGAGAACTTGTGGTTGTGGCGTCCTCTAAACCTTATTTTTCTGTCAATCATCAGTCGCTTTACAAAGCTGAGAGAAGAGCTGTGTTGTCGGTATCTGGGTTCACAGCGTTCTGTGTCTTTAACGACTATTTCATACATTAGCGTACCATGTCTAATTCCGTCCGCACTGATTTCCTCGTCACATTCAAACTATGTAATAATATAAACGTGTACTTTGATTTCAGAGGTAATAAAATGTTCAAATGAGTTCGCTTCAAATACAAAGTTTTGAGAATTGTATATTCATTCTTCAGTTTGCAGTGCTTTTGAAAGGAAACGACTGCATCGGGTAATTAAACAGCAGTTATTGCCAACTTTGTAACGTGGCCCGTATTCTTGGCGTCCGTTGCCAAATTATAATTATGGGAGTGCTACATCAACGTCGGCAGCACATTTATTTATCTTCCCGCCTGTTCTATCGCGGAAGCCTCTATTCCTAGATCCCACACATCCTCGCCTAAGTTTACAAATAAACATGCAACGGAACGCGCTGGCGCTCAGCCAACATCCTAATGGTCGTCTCTCGCGCCAAAAGCGATAGAAAAATTTCTCTATATCGAAATTTAAAAATGGATTAACTTCGCTGAGCGTTTTCGACTCGAACCTCGTCAAGTTTCGAGGTTTCGTGCTGTTCTTGTTATGAGGGAAAAGTTTGGCAGTTTGCTCGAGTGCGATCTCTTGGCTTGCTTTTACATACTTCACACAATTAATTAGGGGTATATTCTTTATGATTCCTATTTTGAATGTCGGTGCAGATAATATTTTATGATCCTGTCTATCAATGTGTTTTAAACAAATACGCGACCCATGTACTATGCAACGATTTTATGACATCACAAAAGGAAATTGGGCCCTGAACAGTCAATGACTTGTACATTAAAATAAACACATTTTTTTATTTTACTTTCTCATAAATTCTAGTAAGCAAAACAAAATCGTCTGAGATTTGTTAAGACTTTTCCACATTTCACTTTCCAAACGTAATAGTCTGCGTCTGGGGCTCTATTCTCACTGAGCCTTTCCAAGTCCACGAGTCGGTATTTGTGATGCAACCTCAATACCGTTTCATGTATTGTTATGAACATTTTTGTTCATGCCCCGCTTACCCGAGGAGAGTTCAAGACACGGCCCCCAGGCTCTAGTAGCCAATTACCAGCGACTTTGGCCCGAAGCTCTGGGCTAGGCAATCCAATTTGCGAGTGCATTGTCCGACTGCGCTTGCAACATTTAAAGCCTTGTTTGCACAGGTTCTTTGAGTACCTGCTGAGCGAAGTGGCAGGGAATATGATTTTCAGCCAGTGTTTGAAGTTTGAAACTTGCGCTGAAGAATTGTTATTCTGAATTTATGAAACGGTTGGAAATGGTGCCGCTCTTTGATACCTGGTGTATGAATGAAGCTCGCTCGTTTGCGTTATCTAAATAACTAAACTGTAATGTGTTTTGAAATGCTTGGAAGTAGGAACTAAAATTTAAATTGGTACGAATTTTATAATGTGCTTTTTAGTAATAGTAGCTTGGTTTTTTATAGAGGAATCTCCACGATGTCACTAGGATTTGATTTTACTCAAGAAAGAGTTCCTAAAAATGCATTAATAATGGATTTATGTTATAACATAAATCGTTCTGTTAAACAGCTTAATACTAAAGTTTAGGCTTAATTATAGGCCATTATTAGCATTACTCATTATTCCGTATTTGACATACTTACAATTACCACGTTACGTTGAACTTGAATAATGATTTGGCTATTAATACGAGACCCCTAGTAGTCCATTACAAAACAACCAACCTAAAGGTAGAAATCGATGGCAATCATAGTATTATTATAAAACGTACACCAATAGAGCGTCTATGGTCCAGAGAGCGTCTGTGGTCCAGTTGGTCGGATACTTGACTTGTAACCGGGACTCGCGGGTCTTCAGAGCCTATGCATACGCAACGTAACGCTCGTACGGTGAAGGACAACATTGTGATGAAACCCGCACAACACAAGGTGTGTGAACCTTATAACGGCGATGGGCTCATCCCCTGTCACGTTGGGTTAAATACGCTCGGTGAACCGTGGGCATTTGCTGTAGCAAGTATCTCTGCCTACGCCGCTTTGGGATGAAAAGGCGTGAAGTGTATTTATTTTAATTTATTTTTTTTCAATAAAGCGAAAAGAAACACACACACGTGCAGTCATAGTTTAACTTGCAAATGCGATGACAAGCTGAGTCCACCGTGAAAAGAAAAAAATACAATTCTCACACCACGATGGCATACAACGCGATCTACAATGCAATGACAGCTCTGCTACCTATTGCAAACGCAGCACGGCCTACGCTGTTTCACTTCAACCAATACAGATTTATACTGAACCCACGTGCTAAGTATTCCACTCGGTAAAAAGATTCACAATGATAAGGCGGTACGAGGTATATATAGGTATCGCAAAATCTGCGGCTATGCTTTTGCATTTGCGAAATCTTAGACACGATCTTTACATTCGACGTTTGCCAATGCAAGTTCAATTTAATTTGTTAGATACTTTTGTATTTTTTTTGTGTCACTGGCAGTAATAACTTTTTGCTTTAGATTGTTAGTCATACAATTTTTTTTTAAATATCGCCAGTCCTTTTGCCGGTGATAAAACAGTTTGGACAAAGTTACGTGTAACTGGAATATTTTTATTCGAAACATCAAAGTGCCGATCGAACAAATTCATAGAGAATGTACGCGAAGTAAATAACATTCGAGCCGAGTCGATTTGGAACATCGATTCGACAGTCCGTCAAGCGGAACAGACGAGTAAAGCTCCTTACATTTTGCAAAGGCGGCGTCGACGAACGTGATGGGATGTCGAAAGCCAAGAAACGTATTTTGCCTTAGTTCACTTTGAATGTGTGTTCGAATTTTGAAAAGCCGATTCCCGATACGCGACGGCCCGCCATTGCTGCGTCGTCACCCCACGGATGCAGTGACGTTTGTGTGCCGAGCGTCAAAGTGGTGAAACGTACAGTCTCAGTATCAGCCATTTCGAAACAAAGTTCTTTGGGGCGAAGAGTATTTTATACGCGGAGGACAGGATCATTGAAATGTTGCCCATTTATGTAGAATAAGAAGTTTTCTAAAAAAAATAATCGGTCAAAGTTAGTGGGAAAGATGCAAATACTTTATTATATGGTCGATCGTCTTCTGACTCACTCTTTCATGGGATTAAAAAAAAACTCCTCATTGGCGATATCTGATTTGTGTTTGCAGTACGAATCTGTAATATAGAACCAAAAGCCGAAAGGATATTGGTTTGACGAGGTATTTGTGTTTAAATATTTGAGTTGTACAAACAACATACTTATCGTATTATAATTTAAAATTGTTTAAAAAAACATTTATATACATAAGGTCAAATTAAAAATGTTAGCGAAACTCGAGAAAAACAGTGTTTTTTATTTAACTTTGAATATAATTCAGTTAGTTTTATAAATTAGCCAAATACCACTCATACGTCACAATACAAGTGAAGTGTAAAAGTAGTTTTTTGTATTATCACTGTACTATCTGATTGCTGAATCATTACGTACTATTTCACGGGTCGCCCTACGCATTAAATATTAGAAACTCAATCTGATTGCTTTTTGTTCGATGTCAAAAGATTCTTTAGCGCCTTATAGAATTCGAGAGAATTTCGTTACACCGTGCCTAAGTTGTTTATATGAATCGATGTCAATAAATCCAATTACGCTGTACTTCCAAGTGGTAATCGTGAGAATTAATAATCAAATAGACAAAGAAATAGGTATATAGAAAGTATTCGGAAGTAAAATGTACTCAATATTTATAATATTAAAGTCCATTTTACCAACTTGTGTAATTTTATTAACGTCCAATAAATTTTGTTATTTAATACACGAAATACACATATAAACGAAATACGAATTATTTGTATTGAATAATAGTCATCAATTTATTGAGATATTTATTAATAGCTACTACAGATAATTTGTTTGTAAATTTCATGTATGTTTGAATGGCAGGAAACATTTCGTTTGTTTTGTATAACATACTGGATTTTTGCTTAGTAATTGCCTCTGCGAATCTCACTTTGAGGTTAGATTAAAAGGCGTGAAAGGTTTTGTATTTTAATAACGTCGTTGGTTTGTTGATACGTTTATTATCTTCAGAATTAATTAATGTGGTAATCTAGAGGAGAATATTTTGTACTTAAGATTTGTTACCTTACCTATCTATATAGGTGTTATTTTCTATTACTCCTTATTAATGATACCCCGCAACGGGGTTATGTGGAACATTTAGGTATCAACTAAAACCTCACGGTGACCACACCGCACGTTATTGGTGCCTTCAAAGCAGCCCTAGTCAATACATCCAATGGTGGCATGGATATATCGTACTATGACATCATAAGGGAATAGTTTACTTTGTGTGAAAGAGATAGCGTTAAAAGATTGATATAGAACTATCACAGTCACACAACATGAAAAAAGTCAAAGAAGAAGTTAAAATAAGTGAGATCTACTTTGCTTTGTCAAAAAAGTCCTTAAGCCCTGTCAAATGCCATACATTCATAACAGTTCTAAGCAAAATGAAAGAAAAATCAGAGTATGAAATTCTAAGCAATATCAAAATGCAAGACCCATTATTCACAGTTAGCATTTACAGTGATTTTAGAACGATCTCGCATCGAAAAACCAATAAATCCTTTTAATTTTCATAAAGGAAACACAAAGAGCGGCACCGTTAATTTATGAACACACTCCGAAGCGGTTCAATGAGCAACAAACGAAATTTACTGCAAGCTGGAAACTTGGCGGAAAATTAAGATGGATTTTTATGTTTGCGTATTTAAATGTTACATAGTAACCGTACCCAAAATAGCTCGGGGAAGCGAGAAAGTGAAATGAATTGGAAAGAATATTAATTTTAAAAAAGTTGCACAAAATAAACCCAGCTTTCTGGATATAACTTCGGTGTTTGATTTTGGTTCTGTAATTTTTTCAGGATATTACACATCCTATTTTTGAATAATATACTTTGTTGCACAAAAGCTGATCACAAAACACGTCGTAAATTTTGACCTCTACCGAGGGACCGGTCTCTGAACAAAAGATAACTTGGAACCAAACTTCAAGATTTGACGAATGTGTGCCTTATCAGTGCCAATAGACAAGTAAATTTGTTACTACATACTAGAAACCTAGTAACTGGAAACCTTAACCAGAAAATTGAGTCACGAAAAATTTTATAGGTATTTGTAAAAAATGGAGTTTTTAGACTTTGATAGACGGCGTTTTTTAATTTTTCTTACTTTCTCAGATAGCTACGATGTTCATGCTGGATTTAGTGATGAAGTTGGAATTTCTAGTGAAAACGGTCATTAGAGCCTTCCACTTGCATTATACATTATCAATGAAGGTTTTGTCTCACTTAGTGTAGGCAGCTAATGATAGTTTTTCCCCTCACGCGATATTAACATTACTGAGTCGTTTTTCGAGTCTTTACTATTTAGAGCGGCGGTAGAGGATGCCACAAAATGCTGAGGCATTACAATAATTCTTTGTTTACAAAACGTGAGCTGTGACCGCAGACCGCGTTGCGACATTGCGACGCGTTGCTTCGGTTTACTTACCTACTGTCAGAGTACTAGATAACTGATGTTGCAACAATGAATTGTACTTTGAAACAAATAATGTATGTGGTAATTCATTGATTTGGCAACACTCTGTGATTCCCTAGACTTCGTTGAATATTTTACGACATTTTGTTGGCGAGAGGAGGTAAAATAATGATAACAGATATCTTGAGATGTCTTTAATACTCAACATAAAGGACAACGAAATGAATGTACAGGACAAGGCATTCATCGATGCATCATCCTTAAAATTACTCTTTTCTTACTATCACAAAATTCGAAATATAAACTCATGAAAGACCTGACCTTAATATACATAATTTCTCTTAAAGTTCCAAAGTGAACAATAAGTTCTATTTCAGTCTGATTCAATTTACCTGAAATGAATAAAATACTTCAGCAATATCACTAAATATTCAATTGTCCCAGTCGAGACCTCAGCAGTTCTCAAACTAACTGTCAAAAAAATTGTAACACTTTTATCTTCTTTTTTCGTAAACTGAATATTCAACCTCGTTTCGTTTTTTTTATATCGTTTTGCAACTTCATAACTGTTAGGTTGTAATCGTCTGATGTTTATTTTAAATCAAGTCTGTGTTTCGATATAGCTGGATAAAGTTGGTGTTATGACTAAACTATGATATATATATTTTCCGCGATTCCTGCTTGTTTTGAGGTTGGGCTAACAAGCCTATAGATTATCTCCACATAAATCCTAACACCTCCCTTCTAATATCTCGGCCGAAGGTCTCACCAATATATTAAGTTATTGCTAGGGACAATTAGAATAGAAATTGATCCGGCTGTCTGACATTTAGACTCTCCTGGCCTCGGCAGGACCGCAAAGTGCACGATGCATTTGAACCTGTCTATGACTTTAAACACGAACCTTCCCCCAATAACAATAAGTTCTAAAGTCGTTTAGCATAAAGCAAATGATAAATTTACCTTGGTTATAGTCACGCCTTGCCGATAGACTGTGTTGCATTAATATTGTCTACGAGGTGATGAAATGGGCTTGAAGGCGAGCACTACGGACCGTGGTCAGCAATATAATTCAGTTCACAGTGCAGCATATCAATTTTCTAGGCAATCTATTGTAGGAACTTCGCCGATTCGCCGGCCAATTGACAACAAAATGCATGTCGCAATACAATTACGCAATATCCCATTGAATCGTATTACGATGAACAAAACTGCGGAGTCCTCACAATGGAAGTAAAAGCCTTTAAAGTTAGAAAGTTCATTTAAATTAGGAACGGTCTGTTTGTTGAACTATTTGCTTTGGTCGACGGAGCCTTGTTCGGTAAAACTCAATTTAATTAATAACAATCGGTAAAGCGAACAAGAAAGTCAAATTGTACGTCGCCGCTCATACGAAACCACACGAGTCATACAAAATTGTATTGTCGGTAGGAATAATAGAGGTCATGTTATTGACCCTTCGATGCCTATTATAATGGAACGCGCTTTACTTTACCACGCATACGATGATTTATTACTTGTATTAATTGCAGGGGTCCCGAACATCGTAGACGCTGGAGGATTTCAATTTATTCGTATTGTCTACTAACGATTGTTATAATGACAAAGGGTGTGGGCGCAATACGCTCTCGGGGGGTTAGAATATCGTTAGGAATAGCATGTTCCAGAGCACTGGCAACCACGCTGGAATTGAGTCCCATTATTTCTACTACAATTTCATTAAGAACAATTGTTGTAAGCGACTATTTTGGTAGTAATTTAATTTTAGAAATGTTTTCTATAAGGTATAAGCCTATGTACGCAACGCAACGCTCGTACGATGAAACCCGCACACCACAAAGTGTGTGAACCCTATAACGGCGATGGGCTCACCCCCTGTCACGTTGGGTTAAATA
Source organism: Conopomorpha cramerella (assembly GCA_012932125.1). Lineage (NCBI taxonomy): Eukaryota > Metazoa > Arthropoda > Insecta > Lepidoptera > Gracillariidae > Conopomorpha > Conopomorpha cramerella. The sequence continues at coordinate 12,506 of SJJU01000660.1, read as the reverse complement.
CGCTTGGTGAAGCGTGGGTACTTGCTTTAGCAAGTGCCTCTGCCTACCCCTCTTTGGGATTAAAGGCGTGAAGTGTATTTATTTATTTTTTTTTCTATAAGGTTTATTTGTCTACTACTAGAAAATCGTTCAGTTATCAGTACTGTACCGTACTAAGACATTAATAAACAATTATTAAAACATACAAATAACTCGTATTGTAGGTTAACGTTGTTATTATATGTGTTTTTCTACGAAATAGATGTACCTACTGACAATAAGAAAGAAAAATAAAATTGTCTATAGGTACTTCTCCCTTTCCCGGCGAGCGCGCTGCCCGCACCGCAACGTCCGTTCCCCACGGAAATGAAATCAATGGGTGATTTAATAGAGTGGAGTGTTTGTATCTCCGGTGTCATGGTGACATGTTCCCACAACGTTGAGGGGTTGAGTCAAATTGCACTTATTTGAATATGAGCATAAAATTTGCTTTCTATTCAACTTTATACTCGTGACACAGTATAAAATAGCGTTTAGACAAAGGCTCCCGAAATTATATGTAGAATGGGCAAAGCATTCATTTTAAAAGGTTTAAGTTGTCTACTTTCCTTTGCAAATTGGGTCCACCCGAAGCCGCCATTTTTCCGGCTTGGATGTGATTGAATTTCGTTCGGAACGTAATGGAGGATCCTGATTTTCAATATAAAGGCAAATTACAGGAATAAAATTCAAATAGGTGAACACAATGTAAAAGGGACTTTGGTTATTGCGTTTTGCGATGTCGATCAACAAAGACGTCGGAACGTTAGTCGCGTCGACAGTTTGTTATTGCAGGCGAAACATCGATCGCAAGATCACGTGGACAACTGCACCGAGACTGGTAGAAAGTAGCTTGCCTCCTGCACCACTCTTCATTCAACCATACTTAAAACAGGTTGCGACTCGCTTAACGCATACACGCGCATCTCTCGGTGCAGCCTCTCGTGTTTTTACACTGAGAAATCGTACACACACATGCGCAAACGCTACAAACACTAGTAAGACTACGCGTAAACTTACGCGATCGCAGGTCAGCGAGCGGCGCGGACGCATCTTTTTTTTTATAGTAGGTTAGTATCCGAACTGGTTTTTGTTGCAGGGCATGAGTCAGGCCCGGTCTGGTGCTCTGGTAATTTATCTCGTTGAATCAATACACCGCTATGAAAAGTAAAGTAGGGTCTTTGAATAAATTAACATAGTTATTTACATATCGACCCACGATATTGCTAACAATAGTCGATAGAGGAGGACGAGTGCCGTTATTTTCTAGAGGCATTGTTGAACCCACATGTTTAGCGTTGGCATTGTTGTTATCAAAACTGTCACCTAAAATTTTAGTAGGTCCTACTTAGTGACTAAGTTTTTCATCAAAATCAATATGCTCTTCAAAATAAACTTTTTTTATTGGCTAGGATTGTGGGATCGTTTGTATGAGAGGGGCGACACGTGTGCGGTGTGTGTCAGTATGCGTATCGGCCGTTGAGAAGGGTTCTCTACCTGCTATAGTATTGAGCCCATTATGTGTTTGAGTTACGACAACAATATTATTCCTAACAATGACTGTATCTTCTACAGGCCCTTATTCATGTAGAAGAAGATAGTCATCTTGCGGTACAGTTTCCAATACAACTTCTCTTTCTTTTGTTGTACCACAATGTAAAGCATACGATAAATTAAATAAATTCTTTGTCTCAACGATATTAGGTACAGACATTAGACAGGCCCTTGCCTGTAATAGATTCGCTCCATTATCCTATAAAACGTGACTAGCACCTTCTAATTAAGGTGCTGATATATAAGGTATAAGTGTGCTCTATCGATCGTAGACCACATCGCTCCGTAACATCAGCCAGGATGGTGGTCAAACGCTATTATTATACCTTAATAAAAAAATCAAAAGAGTTCTTATATTGTCTTACGTATTATTAGAACAGTATGAGATTAGTATATAATTACAATAGGTAGGAAAATAATGAAGGAATATGCTCTTTACCTAATTTTGGACACTGCATGTTACATAATGTAAAATTGACAGTTGTAAGATTGCAAAAGAGCAATTCTTCCAGGTTCCTAAAGTAAATAAATTGTACCACAAAATAATCAATGTACCAACAAAGTACCTATATTGTACTAAATAAAGTACCTATTACGTGCCAATATTATTGTCATAAAACTGACATTTTACGTAAACAACGGCACCAATTAGCTTTGCTTCTGTATTTACCATTCCACTATTGTCTACAGTAGAACTTTCTTATTCGTCGTTTCACGCTCCATTTCTATAAGAAGCGTTTCCGTTTATTCAAAATCGATAGTTTTATTTAGCGACACTTTATTGTATTAATTATAAAGTGTTAAATTATATTCATAAATATTACTACGAAGAATCATGGTACTTACTAGTTTTTTAACCGACGAAAAACGAAGGAGGTTCTCCATTATTTTTCTTATGTATGACGACGCATAGCTTTATAGAGTAGTTCGATAATTATTTTTCTTTGTTAATTTTCAATGTTAGTTTTCTCGGCTTTCTAGCCTTCTGTCTTGGATCTAATGTAGCAATTAAACTAAAGACTGTACCTCTATAGTAATATTGAATAAGAGCTGTATTGCAATGCATACATTTGATTTTGATTTCCCTAAACTAAATTAATAAGATCAAATTGCTTTTTGGAAGAGAACGACGGGTGAGGACTAAACCTAGTCGAGCTGACATTCTAACCTACTGCGAGCCAACCTAGTCCTTATCAGCAATTTGATATTTGTATAATTCAAATAATACCGTCTAGTAAATCGCAGTAGTTGCTGAAGTATAGTAATTTCACAATGATTTACCTACACATTTTATAAATATTTCTGAAATTTTTGTGCCCGATATTTGCACTCAAAGTATAACAAACGTAGAATTTACCCCACGTCCTTCACGATATCAAATAGTTTAAATTACCTCACCCGCCACCAAAAATATAATCATCGACGAGCAGACAAAATACATCTTCATTCAATCCTGGCCCCGTACCATGAGGCATGGGACAGTGACAGCGTTATACCACTCATCTAGCGCTATCCCTGTCACACAACAAGAACAATATTATTATAAGATGGTACACGGCCTGTTCCTCTATTTCCAATAAGTAAAAAAAAAATTGGCAAACTGTTGTCCTTCACGCAGAAGTTAATCTATAGAAATTGTACTCTACTCGCAAGTGATTTATATTCTTTGGCATCGTATCCATCAACGATTTCCCATTCAAGATACACAGTACCGATGGACATCGGAACCCATTCCTTTGTTGCCGACAACAATGCCTCGACTACCTGCTTTCCTTTGCTTGCAGACAATGTGCAAGTATCGTGACCTTCCCTTACATAACCTTAGACACGCTTGTGTCGTCGCGAGCGGCACACAAAACGGCGAATTGTGTGTTTTGTGAGAAATTTTCTGGTCTTCCCAAAAAAAAGGCAATTTCGATTATTTGCTCCAAACTCTCCTTTGAAAATGGTGTTTTAGAATCAACGTATCGTAGTAAAAACGGCAAAACAATTCTGGCTTTTTTTCAAGATGGGTCCTGAATATTTTCCCTAGATAAACCTGTGAAGAACTATATCATCGTCGATAACTTAATGATTTCAAGAAGCGCCTGATGAGTTGTGCTCCGTCACTGAATTGACTGTACACTCTAAGAACTTACTAAATATTTGAATTTCCCCCACATGATGCACTGCGTTCTATTCGTTTGCTTGCTTTAAAATATCAAAACATTGGCTTCCCATTTTCATAACAGTAGTGGTTCCCGCTTCGAAGGAAACTCGGGCTCCTTGCCGCGTATTATGCAACCTGCAAAAGCAAGATTATGTAAATCGCAGTTACTCCGGTACTTGCAGCCAACCTGTATCGGACAGGATCCGCAGTAAATCTTTTCATGTAAATTCAACTTGCATCTACCGCAGATACTTCATTGTTGGCGTACTATGTGAAGTAGGTGACTATAAAGATAGCAGGAAGCTGAAATTTAAGCGCTCGAGTAAGCGAGAAACTCGCTGAAAATTTTAACAGACAGGTTGGTAACTAACTTGTACTGAAAGTGCTTAATGTGTTGCAAAATTTTGGAAATCCATTTACCAGTTATAATGTACTTTTTGACGTAATGCAGAAGCAGACGTCGTAGTGTTTTCTGAAGCTAGTACCAGTATACCAGTTAGTCAAATTGATCGTTTTGGTAAATTCTTTCGGCCCTACTATAATTAGTTCAATTTCCGCACTATCTACATGAGTGTTCAGAATTCTGAGGCACATGCAACCGACAGGTTTATGACTGTACCAATTCCTGTTAGAAGGATTTACCTTTTTGCAGAAGGTTCTTATTATCTATTCATTAGGAGTTTTTCATCGGCAACAGATGAGGCTTCGTTACTTTGCCCTCGTTTTTCACTGAGAGAGCGGGTTTCATAAACAAGCTCAGTTAGCTCAGCTGTTTTCGTTGTCCTGTTTGCACTAACGCAATGTGACAAGGATGGATGTCAAATCATTCAAAATCCACTTTCTTCGTAGGAAACGTGATTACTTTTTTAGTACTGATATGAATTATAAGTCGTCTGTAGGACCGTATATCGAATGGAATATAATGAAAAACAAGCTCCATACACGATAAAAGTATTTAATTATTAGTTTTCATTAGTAAACGATTTTGTACTAATATACCTTGAGAAATCTAACTTATGCGTTTACACACCTCCAAAACCAAGTAGATCATAATCATCATGTCAGCCCACTGACGTCCATTGCTGAATAATAATGAATGAGCATAATAATCTTGTACAAATAACATTCATAATCAGCTAAAATGATCTACAGCCAAACTGTGAACTCTTGCGCAACTCCATCAGCTGATGTAACGACTGCGTCAGTGAATTGCTTAGAGCAAGTCTCTGGAACGATCACGCTTCAGCAGGCATGGTCCATTTCACGCATGCGCGCTGATACTCGCTGAACTTATGCACTGCGATTTGCCGGATCTATAGGGCCGATAGGGAATTTGCCGGGATTTTGGAGTTTGAGTTTATATTTACTTACTTTTTTGGGTCAAAGACTAAGGTCGAAATGTTTAAACAGCGTATCTACTTTGTCAACATAAGCTGTAGAGCCAAAGATTGACGGCTATATAAATTATTGTTAGTATTTGACTGTTTGCTAAAAATATCTATTGTACCTAGTCTTTCAATAATGTTTTTGGTCGTGGCCAAATCATGTTCGCTAGGAACCATCGTTTTAGCATGAAGAAATGATATAAATGCCTCAAAGAGACTTTAGTACTGGGAATACCTACTGGAGCTACAATATTAAATTCAGAACTTTCCACTTTGGATGGAAATAATCCAGTTATATTCCAACAAGAGCAAAAGGCCAAAAACATCAACACCAAAGACCTAGAAACCGAGACCGGTGCAAGTGCCGTAGAAAAAAAAACTAGTTCGACGAAAAAGTACGAAAAAAAGAAAAGATCGTTACCAACAAACGGTAGCAAACCTGTCTTTCCTCACTCCAATTAAACACTTGTGAAGGTACCATAAACAACAAGAACAGGAGCATATCGCGAAGTCACATCGAATGTGACAATGAAGTCAAAAATCAAACCACTTGAAGCGTATACCTACTCGAGTATGAAAACCAACTCTCAGAGATTCTGTATCCAACGTAACGTCCAACGAAGAAAACAGTAAAACGTGTCATACTCAGAGTAAAAGTAATTTAGACTTTATTTTGTGGTGATAAAAATGATTCGCGCAGAGAGAACGTGTCGACGCGAATGCGAATGCAACGCTACGGACCGGTTTATGATAACTGGTTGATTTAACTTTATTAAATACAGTAACTTTATATCTGAAACTTTAATGACAATAATAAGGTTATTCACATAGAGGTCTACTGAAGTAGTTGCATAGCCCTGGAGAGGTGATTGTAACCCTTGATTTTACTACTAGATTTTCTTTGGTCTAAAATTTGTGTCATTTATAAACAGCAAGGGTGTAACGTTAACCTACCGATCCCTGATTCCAGGCAAGAAATACAGCTAAACACAACCAATACTTTATTCGCACCAGGCCAGCAAGTGGTATACGCTAAGGGCCATAATAGTTTTACCTCTGTTGAGAACACAGTTAAAATAAATTGTTATAATCGGATAGTTGTTTCTTTTGTAATGTAACCTACACTGCACTAAATACAGGCCCTTGTTGCAGTACAAACACAAACGGAAATTGTAGACAGGTACATATAAGCGACGGAGGTGTGCTTAACCAAGCATGACGTAATGATAACATAAGGTACACCACTAAGGTTTAAAATGCCAAACCCTCTGTTCCGTCCCCGGTACCACTTAACCGTACCATTCGTTGTGTACTTAACGATAAGTGCGATACGTAATTACGGTAATAATTATACGAGCAGTCGTATCGCTAAAATACAATATTCGTCGAAATCAATAGTTCCGTGCGAACATCACGACAGCAGCGGGAGGGGCTAAAATGTACATTTCCCGCCTGTATTGATGACGGGAGCCGACATTGTTCAAGAAGTGAGACTCTGCTTCAATGCTCACGCAGACTCAATAGTGGAAATCAATTCGCTTTATTGAAAACAAGTCTTTAACATAACTGTTATGGATGATGTATGTGTTTGCGTAAATGTAGCATTCCGCGTGCGTGCGAGATGTTAAAAAGTAGTCTGGTTTCAGAATAGTCTGACACTAGACTAGTAGAGTAGTAAAACGTGGCTTATTACTTCAAGAGAATTTCAATTTCTTGGAAATGGTGCCCTAGTTGTCTTAAGTAGGTACTTAAATACATTTCACGACAAGTAAAATACGATAGAATTGTGCATGCGTTTATTCGTATGTAGGGTTCTTAAAAGCGCCTTATGAAAATGAATCAATTATTACCTCTTTGACAGAGTTTTGAAGAATATTGCAACTCTCATCACATGACTTCAGTGAGTTTATATTGCTTTCTCTGTCATACATGATCAGTGAGAGAGGGAGAGCTAGATGCTTCGCGCATACTTTGCTGTATGTTCGCTCTTTACGAACTGCTCTACAGACCCAGTATTAACAGATACAGTGACCGCTACCAAGAAAATAACTGTAACACAATTAAATCGCTTTAAACATTGTGTAACGACACTGTGGTGATTACACAGTGTACTTACAACATTTTATCGTAATATTAGGGAGCCGACACTTCCAGTACCTACATACCGTGAGAAAGATGTTCTGTCGGAATGCGTTACTAACATCACAATTTTAAATGGCCGCCTTGTAAGTCACGAAATATTCGAATTTATTCACTTGTTGCCTCCTGCTTCAGCTTTTTTTTTATTTAAAGATGAAGCGACCGTTTTTATGTCTTTAAAAAAATAATGCTTTGCCCCGGGCTACGTTATCTTTCACGCGAGAGATTCGTGCATGTGCCAAAACAGTCGGATTATTATTCGTCCCTGAGGAAGCCCACTTACTGTAATAGGTGTTATGTTTTAGACATGTTGCATGACGTTCAACGGTCGGTTGATACGTACGTACGATATTACGCAGTAGTGTGAAATTATCGTAATGCAACGGAAGAGAATTTTCTTTTGAAACATAAAATGTTTGTCAACATTTTTTAATTAATTATTATTTAGGTATCAAGTTTTAGTTTTACGACAATTCAATGTTCCTATACGCATTTCACCACAAAAGCAATTAGAATCATTTTTTCTATTTCTATTTCTTTCTAATCAAATACGAATGTGGACACAAGGCAGGCAATATAAAAAAAAATACAAATGTTATGACTAGATGTGTACGATTATATCTAAGAAAGTCTGCAATTTTGGCAACATAACAGGACGTGCACATACTTAAAGAAGCAAAAGAGAAAGTCGTTTGTCCATTAATAGGCACATGGAATCGTCCTACGAACATAATAGCCGTAAATTCCCACACTCGATTACATTTTCTCAATTTCACCAAAGCAATAATAACAATTTTCTTTCGTTTGTTTCAGGTTCGTAGATAGAAAGCAAATACAGTAAGTGAAGCAGCCTCGTGGTGTCGTAAATTGAAATGCGATTCAATCAACTCGACGCTACCACAATAGTTGTTTGTTCCGTTAGACTCGCTGGATCTTGTGACCTGCGAGTATCTGTTATGTTGGCTTCCTCGGAATATCTTCGAGGGAATGCTGCTCAATTCGGAGATTATAAATAGGTCACTGCAAAAAGTTAATTTAAGATCTTAGAGACACAGATATTTAGAGCTAGTTGAATCTAGAACCATTAGCATTTTATTATTGCTCTCTTCAGCATACATTTTCATGGGTAAACATTTACCCCCTTACCAATAAACGCCTTTTTACTTACACAACTGTTACTACAGGTCTACTTGAACTGGTTATTCCGTATTTGACATACAACTGACATGTTAAGTTGAGCTTTGTGTATCTTCGAAATAGCAATTCCGCCATTATTGGTAAGGCCCTCATAATTTAATATTTTTTTAGATACTACCAAACCCGCTTTGGGATTAAAAGGCGTGAAGTGTATTTTTTTTTATGATAAGTTTTGCATTATTACGGCTAGGTTGATTTTCAAATCAATTGTATTACCAAATATTGTAAAATGCGATCGGATTTAAATGAGAACACACTTGATAGTGATTTTATACTGAATCAGAAAGAATTAAGTCACTGTCAAACGTTTCAATAAAATTCGCTCGCATTTTACTTTACTTGGATAACACATTGTGTGAGGAACCAATCTGTACTGTATACTTAGTTATGTTTACAAATACATTTTGTTATTACTCTACTCAGTTTTCATGGAAACAGGGTGGAGCGTTTACATTATATTACTGAACAGTCTTTCATTGCTCGTGTCCGCATTATTTACCTCGGCGTTCCTCACTATGATTTTAATTAAAATTCTCAGCTCGGAATACGATCTGAGCAATCCACACTCACCCGTTTTAACGGACTACTTACATTTTCCTTTTATTCTCGGTACAGATTGAAAAATGTACTGTTATTGTTATATCGTGTTCTTTATGAAAATATCTTTATGAAAATGTCCAGATTGTTTTAAGTTGTATTGTTTATTGATCTTTCTTGTTTGGGGATTAACAATGAAAGCACTATATCCGATCTAGGTTAGTAGCGTTTACATGTCCTATGATGGGCGATCATGCTTCATATCAAATACCACTAATTGATACGAATGATTCGATTCCTTATAATTCTCAACACAAAACTAGCATGAAAGGTAAAGAACGAACACAGACGATAACAATTAAATGATGTACACATACTCTATCACGACCTTATTGGTACACGACTCTTTCTATAAAATTTAACACTTCTCCAATGTTTTCTTCTGAAGGTACTTTTATCAAAACGCACAACAGATCTATTTCGTTGCAAAACAAGTAGCATTAGAAATTATATTCAAATATAAATTTAAGAATGATTAAAACCATGTTGCGCTTCACTTGTTAAACAACAGACATCCGTAATATCTGCTCAGTTTTCATAATATTGCTTCAAGCCGCAGATAGATTCTGCGCAATACATGAACTTGTTCATATGACCCTCGTTTTTATACACATTCTTCGTCCAAATTGGTCACTCAATACTGGTCAGAAATACCAGCAACCGACTGATAGATCTTGACACCTAAAACTGAACTGGACTACAAGCATAATATTATGCATTACCGGTCTAAATGATTGGCATTACGGAGTACCTAAACTTGTCCACGTTATACTGTAGTTGTGGGCGTGACGGATGAAACATTTCAGAACTGTCTAGAACTTTTATGAAATGTAGTCTCTTATGAAATTCAGCTCAAGTTGAAAGTACAGTTCTGGATAAATCTACTTGTACATTACGTACCTATTACCCGTGAATGTTTAACTTGTTATATTCAGGTTTGTGTTGTAGGAAGTTTGTAATTAGACATGCGTGGAACTTTATATATGAACTTCCTTGTTCTTTGTGAGCTGCTTGTTTTGTCATTTTCAATTTCTATTATTTCTTCAAGTCCAATCTTGTCTGTTGTAGGTATTATAATATGAATATGGATTATGTTATTTCTTTATACAGAGTAAGTAAAGTTCCTTCATGAACCTAAGTGTATTGTACATTTTGTTAGTTCAATGTATTTATCAGTGTTTTTTCTTGTACAGTTACTAAACTATTATAAAACGCATGCATTGACACGGTGAACGTTCAAAAAACTCTTCGGTAACCCTCTGACGTGTTTTGTGATTGTACTGACTGATAAAGTGAAAAGAAAATTGATTACTGATTATCACATGGCTACATACCGCTATTATAATACACAAATTCAATCTGACATTTTTATATAATATAAATGTTGAATCTTTAATTTGGATCTTATCTTATAATAAACATTATTTGAGATGATTTCACCACCAATATTCCGTGAACTTTGCAATCTCTATATAGCTGAATATGAGATATAGAAGTTACTTTCTTTCAAAATAGACCTAATTAACTCACTCTTGAAAATAGTATCTACGTTGCAAAGCCCACATTTTAAACATACTACTACACTTCACGCTTCAAAAAACGCAAACTGTCTGTTACGGCCGCTTATCAAACCACGTTTTCATCTATTATTCAGGACGGTGCGAGAGAAAAACCGACATTTCAATTCCTGGGTAAAAGCGCTTATTTTTTCTCGCACTCCAACCTCAATTGGGCTTAATCACTACCGTTGAGGGTACAAAAAGGGCACAGAGAAGCACAAAAAGGCGCACAAAAAAAAACTCCACATGTGTGTCATTAAGGGAACTCCGCAGAGTTGGGTATCCGTGATACCCTCCCGGGGGACCCCAATTATTTGTCCCGTTACCTGCCATGACGTTTGAAGACAATTCTATTATTATAGCCCTAGATTTTGCGACTTCACGGAATGTTTATGTGATGATTTGAGCGTTAAAAATGAATTTTTGTTTCAATACTCAACACTCAATATCTTTATTGCATTGCCATAATGCTATAGTAGATGTTACAAATTTAATTCATGTAATTTTACATGTTTATGTAAAGATCATTCAAAGTACATACATACACTTCAAGTCTGTCTCTCAGAGGGGTAGGCAGAGACTACAGATCTCCATTTGTCATTTAAAGTATTTACTTTATTTACATTAAATTTTACTAAAATGTAATAATACTATTTTAAGGTAGACGAATTCCACAATTAGAGTTGGTTTAAAAAATATTTACGGATATTTTGTAGTTTAACTGAGAGTAGTTTTAAATACACAATTAATTTGTCAAAGTAGACAGAAACACTTAGCAAGATGCCTTTATATTTATGACGTCGTGGGCAACTAAATGATGACGCTGTTAAACGTAATCTGAATGATTCATATAGATTTGTCAACGATCAACAAAAGTGACGTGAACTAAACGAGTGTGCGATTTATATTCTCCTTTTAGAAGCTTTTATTCCACTTCCAAGACATGATAATCTTATTTTGAATTTAGAACAAAGGTAAATATATCGGGATCTAGAGACTTCTCGTTTCTTGTTGAAACTTCTTGACAGTTTAAAAGCACTAGTTGTAAGTAATATTGTTATTTATCCCGATCATTATACGAATATAGCTAGTTCTACCGAAAAAATGTATAACTATATTGTACTCTGTATAGGACTGTATTTATGTAAGTGCATTAAGGACGGGCCCGTTGGTGTAGTAGTCAGCAAGTCATATTCTGTAGGGTCGTGGGTTCGATTCCCATCGCTGACAGCAGACAAATTTATTTATTATTTATTAAGGAACTCTTTATGCTATACAAAGTTATTAGCAAAAATCAAGACAGTCTCAGTTTCACTCAGCACAATTTGAATAACATTTCTCAAGGAACCTATGTCTAAAACGAAAAAATATAAAGTGGTAATCAGCTTATCGGCAAGTTTGTATGAAGAAGTACATTTCCATTTGGTTGATACGGTAACTTGTGGAAAGTAGTTTGGTTACATACATGAATTGTGTGACATTTTCGAGTGTTTCTCGATTTTTTAATTTAACTTTGTATAAACTGTAAATATCCGAGTTTCAATAGTAATGCGAGTAAAAAGTTGAAGTAGGAATAAAGTTGTTCCATGTTTTGTCCTCTTCACATCTCATTAGGTGATAAGAAGAGATATTTTTTATTTAGTTATGCAGGTACACACACATATAGCATTAGGCACAACTTACGCACATAATTTTAAAACCATGTAGGTAAAACTTTATCGTTAACCATAATTGACAACCATTACTATTCGTATGTATTCATTAGTAATCGTAACCGTTCTTGGCACTTTCTATTACTTATTTATGGTGTTGACTGTACATCTAAGTTTAGTGTTTTATGTGCCAAACTGCCAATGCGGAGGAAGTGGGTTAGGGATGGGAATTTTGATGGTTAGTGAAACTTATCGA
>SJJU01000659.1:0-34915 GCA_012932125.1 Conopomorpha cramerella | reverse complement strand
ACTTGAATTGTAACCGGGAGGTCGCGGGTTCGAGTCCGGCTACTGGACGTGTACCAATGGGACTCTTTTTCAGAGCCTATGTACGCAACGCAACGCTCGTACGGTGAAGACAACATCGTGATGAAACCCGCACACCACAAGGTGTGTGAACCCTATAACGGCGATGGGCTCACCCCCTGTCACGTTGGGTTAAATACACTTGGTGAACCGTGGGTATTTGCTTTAGCAAGTGCCTCTGCCTACCCCGCTTTGGGATTAAGGGCGTGAAGTGTATTAATTAATATTGTTGTGTCGTTTTATTATAAACGTCAGTGTTGCATCAGTCTGCATTTCGCTTCGCGTTTTCTTCTCTATTATATCACGGCGTAATCTACAAATTCTCTCATCAGTTATGTTCCTTTCGCCACTATGAATCCTCTTGTGAACTGGCGACTTGTGCTAGAAACACTTGCTGTTGTGGCTGCTGTGCTTGTGACGTCACCTATAATAATAAAAAAAATTATAACATCTTTTATTTAACTTGTAAAGTATGTTTGTTAGTTCAGTGATAAAATTTTGCAACTCAATTTTGGAGTACATATCCTTTGGGGAATAATCGGGCGGTATTTTCAAAACCTACCACTGGATGGCGTTAGAATAGCCAGGCTTTTTTTTTTTTTGTTTGAAAGAGCATGGCTGTACGACTTTCGTCTATTACTACTAGCAGTAAATTATTAATTGTGAAACCCTCGTGCGATATTAGCGACATTTCACAACAACAAAAGAAAGTATTTTAAGCTGTCAGATAGCTGTCAAAAATTTCCCCTTTTATTCATAAACGTTCAGTTCGGTTGACAGTGCATGTTTAACTATAGGCAAACCACGTAACTCGTGGAAGGGAGGGGGGGGGGCGACGTAGATGCGGCGCGGAGGAACTCTCAGACCATTGCGGGGGTGAAGTGACGCGAGCGGGTCACTGAGGTATTAGCACTGGGGTGCTACAGTACTGAGGTAGAAGTGACACTCAGTACTATAGTGGTACTTATGTAGGTGGGAATCCGTCCCCGTCTAAATCTTGCCCCGCAGGCGTACCGACAGTTAATGATTTGATCCAACATGGCGGACTAATTATTTTTAATGCAATCCTACAATATGGATATAAAATTTATTTATTTATTTATCACATACAAAGAAAATGTCCTTACAGCTATGTGCCAATGCGACATTTTCTGTCCAAGTTCGTTGGCTAATATTTACAACAATAGTTAAACACAATAAAAATGTAACATAATGAAATAATAATTTAAAATAACAAAAACAACTATGGTACATGAAATAAAAATATAAAAAAATGTAATGGTTTGTTAAGTATAACACGAAAAATAACGTGACGTCCCTCTAAAAAGGTCCCGCTAGATACAATTTTTTTGCTAAAAATACTATTCTTTTTTGCCACGCTCACTCGTGTCCAAGGGTCTCCGGTTCGATTCTCACACTTGGGTTATGTACATTCGGCTAAGAGTCTCGTCACCCTAAGGTCACTCATACGAATATCACATTACATATACATAAAGGCTATTTTTACTTGTCATAATATAAAAACTCTTCCTTTTTGACGTTCTTGTGACACAGAAAGTGTCACCAGAACTGACAAGACTCCTTTGATCTACAGTATAGTCTAAGACTCGTCTTCAAACCCTTTTTAAATATTTTATAGATAAAACAGCAAAGGTGCGAACAAAAATGGGCCTTCTTATCTACATGAAAAGGTTTACTTTCGAACTACTGGCAACGTGTCCAAATGTCTATTTACCTGTATAATTTGCGGCGTCTGTTGAGCTTGAGTTTGTATAATGATTGGCTGGTTCGGATTGTTCTGCATTTGCAGACGTATCATGTTTAACTGCGCTTGAGTCAGCTGGATCTGTGGGGCAAAGGATATAACATTTTATGTATATATTTTTTTTTTAACACAACGAACAAGCGTTTGACCCCCATCCTGCCTGATGTTAAGTAACTATGTGGTCTACGATGGAGCACACTTGTTAATTAGCTACCTATTCACCCGCGACTTGAAGATCTCCAGGACAGGGGGTGAGCCCATCGCCGTTATAGGGTTCACACAACTTGTGGTGTGCGGGTTTCATCACGATGTTGTCCTTCGCCGTACGAGCGTTGCGTTGCGTACATCAACCGTATCAAAATCAGTTGTATAGTTTTAAAAGACGCTCTCTGTTAGGTCTAACAAGGAAAACGAAGGGAAATTTGGTTAATTTGTCGTTTTATTCCCAATTCCTCCTATCGTCTGGTCTCGTCCAGCGACGAGGGCCCCCTCCAATGATTACAGTGATCATTTGGGGGGAAATGCCCATAATGGCAGGCTAGTTGTGATCGCAGTGGTGTTGTACTCACAGAGAGCGCTGCCCGGCCGAGGGAAAGTTCCCTCGGTCACCCCGCACAGACCCCACGACGGGAAAAGTTGGGCTGGGGTGGTGACACATGCATTCTATTCGCCACACGGCTCACAACACTCTCGGTGAATTTTTCTTTAAAGTTTTTTGAATAAAATAAAATACACTTCACGCCTTTTAATCCCAAAGAAGGGTAGGCAGAGGTACTTGCTAAAACAAATGCCCACGGTTCACCAAGCGTATTCAACTCAACGTGACAGGGGTTGAGACCATCGCCTTTTTTTGAAGTCGCGAATAAATAGATTGTACTAGCGGACGTCCCGCGATTTCATTCGCTTAGTTTTGAAGTAGGTACCTGCATCCCAAATTTGACGCATCTAACTTGAGCCGTTTAGATTATTCATATATAAGAATTTTCCCATTTATTCCCGTTCCCGTGGGAATTTCAGGAATTCCTTTCTTAGTGCACCCCTAATGGTACCTTAGCTACGACCGTACCAAATTTCAAGTGTCTACGTTTCGTCGTTTGGGCTGTGCGTTGATATGTCATTCAGTCAGCTTTTCCTTTTATATATTAAGATATACAAACCGGCATTTGCTGTAGTTCAGTAGGCTGTTGAACAAGTTGTTGTAACAGCATCGGTTGCTGTACTGTTGACGTTGTAGCTGCGTTGCCCGTACCGCTGCTTGAAGATCCCTGCTGCTATTGTTAAGAGAAGATAGTATATATCATTTTATTTTGTACTAGCAAACACGGCGAACTCCGTTTCGCCACCAGAGGGGCTTCGTTTCGTTTTCCCGCTCTTCTGTTGAAATTTTTTTCTGAATTTTCTTTACTACAAACCTCACGGAGCCCGAGACCTTTCCAGCGAATGCAAAACCGTGGAAAT
The DNA here is from genome assembly GCA_012932125.1 of Conopomorpha cramerella. Lineage (NCBI taxonomy): Eukaryota > Metazoa > Arthropoda > Insecta > Lepidoptera > Gracillariidae > Conopomorpha > Conopomorpha cramerella. The sequence continues at coordinate 31,635 of SJJU01000659.1, read as the reverse complement.
CGGTTCGTGCGTTCTGGAGTTATAGCGTCAGGGAGGGAAACTCGACTTATTTTTATATAGTAGATTAAAAAAGTAACTTCTCAACACACACAAACAAAAGGTGCGCCTGTAAGACCTACCCTCGTCTTCATAAAATGAATGAATGAATTAAATATTAATTTCGACACACAAGACATATGATTAAAAATTAAAAACAGGAATAAAAGATACAGGCAAATTAGCATTAAAAACAAAACTTAATGCAATTTTTTTTTAACCAGCCTGCATTGTCATACTTGAGTGCTGTGCCTCATGGTCGAAATGGGGTAATAAAGTTAGAACAGCGTTAGTGCACTGTTAGTAAAGGTCTCATTAACTGGTCGAATGTACGCCAAACACGGACAAACCAATTTAACCCTAAGCTGCATAGTAATGTAATACTACATCAGTATAATTTTCCTCGAATTTTTTTTTCTAGCCGTCCCATCTACAGATTTTTCATTCTAAATTATTGTCAAAGGTACAACTAATACGTATGAACGCAATTTTGACTTTAGAACACTTTAATTATTTTTCCCATGATGCAGGCCACATAATTTAAGAAGGACAGGTTTTTATTCAGACAAAAAAAATCATGCAGTTAAGGGTTAAGTTGATATACGTCAACTTTTAATGTGTGTAATAAAGAGAGAGTAATGTGTGCATTCATTCATTCATGACACCGAGGTCAGCCTGTATAGAAACTACCATTGATTAAACCGTCTATTAAATAACTGTATAGTGGACACCGTATAATTTGTAATATTTCAGTATTTTTAGCTCATCGCTTATTTAAGTCGGTAAGGGGTTGAAAGTAAAAAATAACGTGATATATATTTTTTTTATGAAACGCGCACAGACATGATAATTCATAATTGTTCACCGGGTATATAGGCGCGAATATAATCAAAGACAAGCTCGAGCTTACCTTTGTTATTTTACTCGACGTTTCGACGCAGTTGCATGCGTCGTGGTTACGAGTGGACAGAGGTAAGCTAAACTCGAGCTTGTCTTTGATTATTATATTCGCGCCTATATACCCGGTGAACAATATTGAGTTATAACGTGATATATTCATATTCAAGAATACTAGAACCATAACTCCAAATTCCACCATTTGACCATTTCATTTCCAAGTAGTTTAAAAATGTATGAAACTCACCAACTGTGCATAAGGTTGAAGTACTAGCGGCGTCTGTGTCTGTCCTTGCTGCACAGTTGCTGTGTGTTGTTGCACCAACTGATTTGAAGAAAAAACATTTATTTATTTAATACTTTATTGCAATTGTACAAAAGGCTTAATACCAGTGGCGTGCACACCATATAGGCAAAAAGACACTGCCTACCTTAGTATTTTGGTTACCTGACCTAATAATAGAGTTATTGCAAGAACTTTTTTTGTTGTACTCACGACATGGGCTAACAAAGGTCCTGTGTTTTGTAGGTTAGTAGATAGGTAGGTATATCCTATATATATATAGGTATATGTTTACGACAAGGTAGACAGCAATCCTCAAGGATTGATACCTATGTATAGGTAACTTGTCTTTACGAATTATAGGTAGATAACTATATATCTACTCGCCCACAAAACACAGGACCTTCGTCAGCTACTGTCGTGAGTACAACAAAAAAGTTCTATGAATAACTCTATTAGGTCGGTTAGCGCAAAATACTAAGGTAGGCAGTGTCTTTTTGCCTATATGGTGTGCACGCCTCTACTGCACACACTGCGAGTTATCATACTATTGGCTATGTGCAAAGCGAGTAGTGGCAGACAGATAACGACCGCAGCGCACAACACGGCAAAAATTGGAAACAAGTGCGGATGATCAGCTGTCAAGTGTTGATTGCAGTACAAAATCAAAGCAAAGAAAATAGGCCATGACTGTTGTTGCGTTGTTAACTTTTTAACGTGTTGCGTTCTTACATGCTCGGCTAATACTAATCGATTGTTATTTATCTCAGTTTGTGGTTGGAAACTAATATTATGTGTCGTAAGTAGTTTCAAACCCGGTTTTTATTATTATATTAGGTAATTTACAAACTATTGAATAATTTTCACTTAAATATTGACAACAATACTATTTTAATCTTTGGTTTTATTTATATTTGAAAAAAAAACTAACAATATTTACATTGCTATTATTTGACAGCTTCCGCAAATGTTGTAAACGCTACGCGTCGCCACCGTCGCGCACATAGCCAATAGTGTCGGGAGATTATTTCACTGCATACCTGTTCTGAAGTGGTGGTGTTGTGTACGGGTGTAGGTTTGTCTTCTCTCTTCACGGGCTTCACTTCGTGTCGTGGCACAATGTCGATTAGGAAGTCGAACTGGTCAGACTTCGATATCGCCATTGCTATGTCGTTTCTCTGGAAATATTATTATTGTTATTATCCTGGGACATTTCACACACGTTCATCTAATTCCAAACTAGGTTAACCTCTATACTGTGTGGTTGACAGAGACTGATGATGAACATTGTGAAACGCAATAATGTATTGATTACTTACTTTTAAATACATACCTACACACATCAAAAGTGTCTAAGGATCAAGTAGGTACATTTTAGAAGATTGCAATCAAGAATAATATTTTACAAAAACTGAATTCATTCATAATTTATTCAAAATGTGGTGATAAGTCATTGATACAGGCATGGGGAATTAGGTAGGAGACCAATCCAGAAGATTAGATTTGATTTAAATAAATTCGATTTTTTTTAGAGCTAAAAATGTTCTTGATCCCTAGACACTTTTGATGCGTGTAGATAGATAGATAAAACACGCAGACGCACACGACATATTATGCCTCAGCTCATTACTAAACCATTGTTTCAGTTCTTTATTATCATACTAAAAATGTTGCAAACATCAGTCCAACTCATACGGGATGATAGAGATGGATAGTTGTTCTTGTGCGAGTATGGCGGGACTGCGAACGGAGCGGGGGGATGTGCTACTTAATCCTATGGGAATATGCTTATGGATGATTTACCAGTGGAGTGCACACCATATAGGCAAAAATACACTGCCTACCTTAGTATTGTAGCTTCCCGACCTAATAATATAGTTATTGCTAGATCTTTTTTTGTTGTACTCACGACAGAGGCTAACGAAGGTCCTGTGTTTTGTGGGCGAGTAGATTGGTTACCTACCTATATTTCGTAAAGAGAAGTTACCTATACAATACAAAGGTGTCAATCCTTGGGGATCACTGCTTACCTTGTCGTAAAAGCCTCTTTTTTACTCATCATGTTGAACTAAACTGTTTAGTAAAAATGGGATATTGGTTGACCCTATAGCGAAATGGTTGATCCTATAGTAAAAGTGGGGTACTGGTTGATCCTGTAGTAAAATGGTTGATCCTATAGTAAAAGTGGGGTACTGGTTGACCCTGTAGTAAAATGGTTGATCCTATAGCAAAAGTGGGGTACTGGTTGACCCTGTAGTAAAATGGTTGATCCTATAGTAAAAGTGGGGTACTGGTTGACCCTGTAGTAAAATGGTTGATCCTATAGCAAAAGTGGGGTACTGGTTGACCCTGTAGTAAAATGGTTGATCCTATAGCAAAAGTGGGGTACTGGTTGACCTTGTAGTAAAATTGTTGATCCTATAGCAAAAGTGGGGTACTGGTTGACCCTGCAGTAAAATGGTTGATCCTATAGTAAAAGTGGGGTACTGGTTGACCCTGTAGTAAAATGGTTGATCCTATAGCAAAAGTAGGGTACTGGTTGACCCTGTAGTAAAATGGTTGATCCTATAGCAAAAGTGGGGTACTGGTTGACCTTGTAGTAAAATTGTTGATCCTATAGTAAAAGTGGGATATTGGTTGACCCTATAGTAATAGTGAGATATTGCTTGATCCCTGGAGTAAAATTAAAAGTGGGATAATGGTTGACCCTGTATTAAAAGTGGGATCTTGGCGAACCGTGTTAGTTAAAGTTGCACATAATTTCGTATAAACTTATATTACCAGTTTCGTTCACTTTTTAGGCCGCATTCCGTCGGGATATCAAGTCAATTGAATTAAAACTATCCTCGTATTCGGATTAAATAGTAAAGATGCACTTAGCATTTAGTAAAATATTTGCTATTATCTCGTACTATCGTGAGGGTAGTACTGATTTATCTCGTTAATTTCCATTCCCGTGCAAATCCTTTTTTTAAGCATTCGAATATTTTTTTGCGTGAAACAGTAACATACATACAAACAAGACTTTCGCATTTATAATTTTCTTTTTTTTTCATACACCATAATAAGCGAAAAGGGGTCGCACGCTTGCTACCAGTGATGGTATCATTTAGGCCGGATCCACACTATAAGGTCGATCACGGTTCGTTCGCGGTCCGATCTCGGTCTGATAAAATATAATTAAATGAAAAACAATGTGTGTATTCATACTATCCGTAACAGTCACGTTCCGGTCGAATCCCATTCCAGTCGCGATCAGTCTTGAAGAAATTTCGATCGGACCGCGAACGAACCGTGATCGACCTTATAATGTGGATCCGGCCTTAGTATGCAAGCATACTCTATCTTATCTATATCACAGCTTAACACTATACAGTAGGGTGGTCAAACGCTAAAAATACCTGCAAGGTTCTTCTCTTATTGTCCTCGGTGTGTGCCCAGGCCCTCAATGTGATCTCTTGTATGAATATCTCTGCCGCTTTAGCGAACAGCATCGGCGCCTCGGCTGATATCATTTTCACCTCCTCATCCAGTTTCATGATTTTCTTTATGCGTGCCAGAGGTAGGGTTTGGCATTTGAACGAGTCCTGAAAGTTTAGGAATAATCTATATTGTAATATAAAAATGAATCGTAAAATGTGTCGGAAAGCGCGGGAACGGCTGGACCGAATTATTTTTGTTGTTGTGCTTATTAATGTCAGCAGAAAGTTGTTCTGAAAGAAAAAATTGCACCCACTGCTGAACATTCCTGGATGTTATATTCATTTGATGTTAATATTCATAGTTAAGACAGGATAATATCTGTCGATTTGCCTTATCCTGTATTGTTACGATGTCTTGAAAACACTATCCTTTACGTAGGTATTATAAGGCCCATGCTTTGTCATTGAGGGACTCGTGTAAAATCTAAGTGAATTATATTGTCAGATATATACAGCGTGTATTTGTCGGAAAAGCGAAGCGGAAGTCTAGGGGTTATTTGTGGTCTAAGGAACCCCCCTATGTTACTCCCTATGATTCTAAGGCCTTGGTTTAGAAGTTAATTACACTAACAAAATAATAAATATTTGTTTCAACTTCAGTAAAAACGCCCTTATAATAAAGAGGGAAAGAGAGAGAGAGATATGTGTATACCATTACACAACACACACGTAAACATGGTGTTGATACAGCTCTAAACCCTTGAGAATGTGTGAGTGCTGGTCATCGACTCCAAAAAAAAATAGGTACCTAGTTAGCCTACTGCACTCCTACAAGGATATTTTGGAGTGTGGCTAATAACTTTTGGCATCCAATTTAAACCTATTGAGTTTTATTTTGAAGCATAATGTTGAATACTATTACAACACGAGCACACATAAATGTCCTAAATCAAACAATAAAGGAACCACAGGATTTAATAGATGTCACATTAAATAGGTATTCAGCTCTCACGCGCCAAAAGATCCTTGTAGCACTGTACAAGTAGGTAAGGTTCGCCGCATAAGTAATTACTACTGTTTTAGAAAATCGAGTCTTGTTGTGATGGGTAATACAAACCCACACAAGACAATCATTGTGGCAGTCTAGTAATCAGTAACTAGAGCCAAATAATACCTAATACTTAACAGTTCCTGCCTACCTGGTAAATAAATAAAAAGATGAACAGGATAATGCAAATAACTTCGTACTTACAACAAATGAAAATCTACACATACTAAGGTAAGGTACATACCTACCTACCTACCACTTTGACGACGGGCGAAAGGCGCAGCGGCCATCGACAAATAGATGCAAACAAAAGACCAATGTAGGTAAGTAGTTACTATTCTTACCTTCACGCACGCACTTCTTTAACCGTAATTTTGAAAAATACCTACACTTACTCAAAGCACTGCACTAAGTACCTATACAGGTATTTAATAGTTGAGAAACACATTCACACACACACAACACAACCTATAACTCCATCACACGCACGCACCCGGTGACATTCATACCTATTGCGCTTTCGTTGGTCGACCATGGCGGCGGCGGCGGCGGCGCCGATCCGCGGGGGTGGCCATCTTCTAAATTCAAATGCCCGAAATTGCATTTAAAAGGTGCGACTGAATAATTATTTACTTATAAAAAAATAGTTACTTATCGTCTGTTTAGGCTGATTCAGAACGAAAAGCTGAGAAGTGGTTTATGAAAGAACGATGCTGGTTCCTTAATTGTAATGTAGCCCCAAGACCAAAAACGAATTTTATTGTCCTTGACCTTTCTTATTTTTCTCAGTATTTGTAATTTAATCCCCAATCACAATTTATTTGGATAATTCTTAAGTACTTACCAATTCAAACAATTTTTCTCTAAAAAGGTCACTGGGTAGACTCCAACAGTAGGAAAATAAAATGGGTGAACTCAATAATGACATAAAAGGGAATGAGTCATACAATAAGCTAATGAGTTAATATTACATAACGTGTCAAATAATTACAATGTAACTAGTCGTCAATCAATACTATTATCTCAGTCGGTCATGTATTGTGTTAGTAACAAAAACGACTAATTCATACCGAATCACTTACGTACTTTACCTACATTTTCAGACATAGGCCTATTTACTGACGTCAGGTAGTTGAATTTGGGTAGGGACTATCGAACGCCATCCGAAATCATTAAGTCAATTTCAGTCACTCACTCGTAGTGTTGCCATTTATACAGATTTATCTGTATTGATACAGATTTTAGTCCCCGTTTACGGATCACAGATTTAAATCTAGTTTTATACAGATTTTTACAGTCAGACAATCAGCTTAAAGATAACACCATTGCCTAAAACAAAAGAGAAAGGCATTGCTTGATTAGGAGATTTTTAAATAAATTAATGATGAATGAATTAGTCTTTAATAGCAATGACAATCTTGTTTTTGTTTTATGCGTTGTATTCGCAAGCTTTTTATAAAAACTATAGGTTAAGTCTATGGTTTAAAAAAATATTCGATAAAAGCTACAATTAGGGATCCGCAAAATTTCAAAAGTATCGATACTTTACTCGATACCAGTATCGTACGAAAAGTATCGATACCAAAAAAGTATCAGAACAAAAGTACCGATACCACAAGGTATCGAGTACTTTTTAATACATTTATTTATACAAATTTTGAATAGTCTTTCTTGTACTGCTAAGTTTCACGTGTCCCATAAAATAGTCACTCTATTTAGGTATTTAGAAACTCTTGAAAATTACCGAAAATTTTTTATTGCAAGTTTTTATTACAATTCCACGTTTAAACATAATAAAAATCACAAATCATTTGGCATTAAACGCATTATGAAGCAAAAACACATAATATTACAATTATTTTGAAAACTGCCAATTATCCTGAGTGCAATCAGACATGAATAAAATTTTAACCAGACGATCCCCATGTGACAAATTATTTTCATGAAATATCGATATTTTTGCTCATTCCAAAAGTACTTGGTATCGAAACAAAAGAATCGATACTTTGAGGTATCGATACTTTTTGCGGATCCCTAGTTACAGTGTTGTGAAAGTACCAACAAATAAAATAACTACTGCAGAATAATGTAAACAAAAAGATAGCAGCACCTCTTTACCTACTGAAAAGTTCTCATGAGGGACCTACGAAGGTAAGTTTTGGATGTGTGTTTATTATTAGGCAGGCAGATAGATATTGCGTACGCTTCGAGGTAGGATAACTTTTCAAATACTTAGGTAGTACTAAGAACCTTCACACGCATGTGGTTGGAATAGGTAGGTACAGGATAGAAACAACTGCATACCTAATCGGATATTATCGAGTTGTAGTTCCAAAATGTACCACTGGATGGCGGCAGTCGTATTTTTGTTTTAAAGTGCATGTCTGTACGGTTTTTTTAGCTTTCGCCTATCATAATCACTTCGCGAAGGTAAGTAGGTATAGCACGTACCTAAGTACACATGGATTTCAATTGAACTTTACAAGACAGAAACTTAACTAGCGATTCATTGTGGTAGCGACATCTGACAAGAAGAAAAGGATCTTTTTTAAGCATAATGATGATAAAAATGTTTTAGTGTGCATGCATTGACATACACAAACATGCGTGGGGGCGTGGCTTGCACTACGCAAGACACGCGTGTGTGCTTTCTTTTAGTTTGTGTGTGTTGTGTTTGTTTCGATCATATGTGTGGTCTATGGCGTATGTGTTCGTGTTATTATTGTAAGGGGCGCCAACACTGGAATACCTATAACATATTAATTATTTTGTTAGGAAAAATCTTCTTCTAAACCAAAGCCTTAGAATCATAGGGAGTAACATAGGGGGGTTCCTTAGACCACAAATAGCCCCTAGACTTCCGCTTCGCTATTCCGACAAAGACACGCTGTATAAATATATATGAATGGTAGAATTCATAAATTAAATTTTATAAATAGATTCTTTATGCTGTCGTTTGGTCGCCGACAAATTCTACCACTAATATTAAGTGTCTCCATTTCGATCATTTAACTTAATGGTAAAATAATATTAATTGGCGTAAAGTAAAGGTTTTGTTCACCTAAAAACTAAGTCGTGTAGTTATTTTTAAAAACTTTTAAAATTATTTACAATGTCCTTTAGGAAGTTTTACCTGCATTTTAAATATAATTACTTTGTCGTTTGGATGTTTAATTTACATTAAAATGGCCTTTAGATATCCCATAAAACGATCTCGCGGCGTTTACTACTTGCGCAAAATTTGTCGCCAATGGTGGTTCGATACATATTTTGGCTCATTCCTCGACGAGACGTCGCTTGGTGCAGTCACGCGCGCCATTTTCCCAGTCCCAACCTAATCCATGTGCAGGAAAAAAATGCGTCAACAAATGTGCTGAAATTTCAGCAGAAAAAAGACAACAAGTATTTGATCACTTTTGGACATTGTCATCAGTACGTCGACGTGATTGGATTGTCAGCATTACCTCAAAAATGACTATCAAACGTAAACGCGTCGCGTCGTATGAAAAACGAGTTAATACATTTAAATACCATATTAACGAAGGAGAAGGGAGAAGGACTGTGTGCTTACAATTTCTGGCCGCAACTTTAGATATGTCTTCGAAATGTATCTACCACACAGTCAAAAACTCAGAATGGGGTTGTGCGAAAGAAGATTTGCGTGGTAAGTGTGCACCACCTAACAAAACTAAACCTGACACCATTAACGCAGTTATTGATTACATAAAGCGTTTACCTGCTATACCGTCCCACTATTGTCGAGCTGATTCTTCACGAGTTTATTTAGCACAAGAATTCAAAAATGTTTCCAACTTGAATAACATTTATAAGAAATATTTTGGGGAAAAAGGTATAGACTATGTTAGCGAACGCGTTTTCCGCAATATATTTAATGAAAAGTTCAACATTGGGTTCCATGTCCCTAAAAAGGACAAATGTCTTAAATGTTTGAAGTTCGAACAGTCTGCCTATAGTACAGATCAGTGGCGTGCCGTCCATAGAAGCAAATAAGCTCTGCATACCCTGGCAAAATGTCTAAAAATAGCGTAGTTAGATACCTACTCTACTCGTATGGGTAGGTATCTACTAAGAGAAATTACATTCTCATCTATCTACTACAAAATTAGTATCGGAATTTTGTTTTTTTACAATGCATATTGAAAACACAAATTCCGTCTCAACCAATCAAAACATTAATCTCTCATTAATCCTTTCTCCAGCGCGTCAACGAAAACAAATGCATGCGATGTTGCCTCTTCGTTCCATCGGTAGGTAACACAAATTTCGCGTCAACCAATCAAAAAAATCATAGAATTTGGCGCGACAAAGAAAGAAAATGCATGCGTTGCCGCATCGTTGCATCGTAGTACTAGGCCTAGGTCGAAGAAGCTGAACGACCGCCAGCTTATCAAAGTTCTCTTTCACTCTTATATATCTGTCTCATTTCGCGTTTACCGCGCTCTAGGATTTGGGAGTTACTATGGGGAAAACTTGCCGCAGGATAAGCGCAGCCTCCCGTTTTTACATACATTCTTCGAATAATAAGGGCTAGAATGCTACGAAAAATATCAAAATATGCGTGTGTGGGCGTGAGAGCGTAGGTGCCGGCCACTTGACATTGTGTTGACATAATTTGGCAGTTTGCTTTCTTTCTTATTGGAGTCTGCATTTTTTTATTTTCGCTTCCGCGTTTTTTTTGTAAAATTATAAAATTAGATAAAAATGGAAAGTATTAGGTGTGAAAGTGATGCGTGTAAAAGTGTTTGTTTACAAAAGTTAATAGTGGGTCGATTTTTTGGACTAAATATGAGTGAAAAGGGCAGTGTAATGGCCGAAATTTCGAAGGGATTGTTTTACGTTAGTTTGAATTTGGAGCAAAAACAAGGTAAGAATAGTGTTAGACATTTTCAAATGCAATTCTATAAAACATTTTCGTGGTTGGCTGGCTGTGTTCACACAAATAAGTTGTACTGTATTCCCTGCATTTTGTTCAGTACAAATGATAAAAGCGTTTGGACTGGCAAGGGATATTGTGATTTGAATAATTTTCACAAAGCTGCGAAAAAGCATTCAATTTCGGAAAAACATATCGCGTCACTACTGAAATATCGCGTTTTTGGGAAAAATAGAGTCGATCTGGCGTTAAACTCACAACTAAAAGTAGATTTAGATCGTTACAACGCGAAGGTAGATATGAATAGATCCATATTTCAGAGATTAATTGACGTAGTTTGTTATTTGGGAAAACAGGAGCTACCCTTTCGAGGACACGATGAAAGTCTTTCATCAAATAACCGAGGACATTACTTAGAACTTATAGACTTCCTTGCGAAGTACGACGGCGTACTCGCTAATCATTTGGAAACAAGTTCAAGTACATTTTCTGGCCTCTCTAACAAATCACAAAACGATTTGATAGAATGCATAGCGCGGGTTATGACTCAGTCTATTTCAAATCAAATTGAAAAAACTGAGTTCGTTGCTGTAATGGTAGACGAAACACCCGATGCTAGCGGTAGGGAACAGCTAGTTTTCATACTACGTTATTTTGATAATTCCCAAGTTGTAGACAGGTTCATTAAATTCATAGACGTTAGTTCTGATCGCCGAGCTGCGACGTTGACTGAGCTTATTTTGAAAGTACTAGAAGAATTAAAATGCACATTAAAGTTGGTTGCCCAAACATATGACGGCGCTGCCGTCTTGTCCTCAGATCGCAACGGCGTTCAAGCGATGGCAAAACAAACTTGCCCGCTTGCATTATATGTTTGGTGCTCTGCGCATCTTCTAAACCTTGTACTTTCCCGCAGTTCAGAACGTATAAGTGCTACAAAAACGTTTTTCAACGTATTAAAAACAATTCCAAATTTTTCGTACAGAATTTTACAAAAACCACTTGTCCAAATTAAAAAAACTTCCGCGCGTCGCTGATACACGGTGGGTGTACAATTCTCGAACTGTGCACACTATTAATTCACAGTTACCTGAATTAATAGATTTATTCCAAACAATAATTGAAAACGAGGATGATGTTTGGGACGGGGACACTTTGCAACAGGCGCACGGGCTTGTTTCATTGTTAAAATCATTTGATTTTCAATTTTATCTGACAATATTTGATAAAATATTTTCACAGACCGATGTAATGTATAACATAATGCAAAATAAATACACAGATGTACCCTATTGTGTAAAAAAAATCAGCGATTTCGTGTCTTTTATTAGCGATTTTAGGTCTAAATTTGATAATTATTACGGTCACGCAGTACGTGAATGCGGCCCACCAAAGAGGAAGAGGAACGTTTCGGATATGAAAGTCTACTACAGACGTATTTTTATAGAAATCGTTGATAACATCCTCAGCGAATGTACTAACCGCTTCGAATGCTTAAAATCATTAGAGTTCACAAAGTTGCTTTCAAATCAGTATTATTCCGATTTCAAAATTACTTTTCCAGATAAACTATTAACATCATTTTTAGAGACATACCATTCATTTAATTTTAACTCAGACAGACTTAAAAACGAATTAAAATGTATATACGTCACCGAAGAATTCTCGCAATACTCGGTGTACGATTTTGTACAGTATATATATGAAAAAGATCTTGTGGAAGTTTTTCCCGAAAGTATACGTTTAGCTAAATTAATTATTACTATTCCAGTCAGCAGCGCATCAGCAGAACGAGCGTTTTCTGCTCTTAAACGTATACATACATACCTAAGAAACACCCAGGGACAAAACAGACTGACTGACCTATCTATGATTGGTATTGAAAAGCGGTTGCTACTTGATGCGAAACGTTCCCCTTTTTTTTACGAAAACGTTATAAACGAATATGTAAAGAAAGACAGGCGTGTGGAATTAATATACAAATAGACAGTGCATTTGTGTAGGTAGTTCGGCCCACATTTATAGGTAGGTAGAAATAGGTGTGTAGTGCTCTAAAAAGAAGAAAGCAACATCCCCAACGGCCGCTTTCGAGGCCACATCTGATATCTCGTGATGGATATGTTACTGTAATTGTATCATTCACTTGATGTTGGAGGTGGTCTCATGAGTGTCACTCAACAACCGAACAGGAAGTAATCCCCGGTCCAAGTATCTACCGACGCAATAACTCCGATCATCTGGATGCGGCATATTTCGGTATGTTTTTTTTTAATGACGTAACTCCCTAAAGTACACAGCTTACCCTGAAAAAAAAGTCACGGCCCGCCACTGGTACAGATCCAGTCAAAATTCAAGAAAAGACTTAACACGAAATTGAAAAGAATGAAAGCTACAACCGATTTTACTCCCACAAAGCTATCAACAAAACAGACCCAACAACTCTTTGTGTAAGTTTTGACTTGGAAAAAGAACTAAATACGCCTCATGGACAATCAATGCTGCTATATTACTCACGTAAACTAGCTGTCTACAATTTTATGCTTTTACGAGAATGGGACACGGAAAGTATATTTTCTATTACTGGGATGAGTCTCATGGTAAGCCAATGAAATAGCCAGCATATTTGTGGAGCTACATTGAAAGATTTTAATAATCTGTCAAAGAAGAATGATGTTTGTCCAGAACCTCTTGATTTTGGCCTTTCGGTGCTACATGCAAGAATCCGAATTTTCGAAAGTGTGCTGCATTTAGCTTATAAATTGCCCGTGAAAAAATACCGCGAGAGACGAAGCGAAAATGAAAAAATCCTAGAAAAGCAGAAGAAACTCGAGATCCAGCAAAGATTTAGAGAGGAGACAGATCTCTTAATCGATATGCCAAAATGTAACTTTGGAAATACTAATGATGGAAACACCAGCGGAAGATTCTTCGAGAATCCTGAATAAGCAGCAGAAATAACAGGGATAAATTATGCTTTAATATTTAGATTGAAAGTCATATTAGAAGTCATATCAAACGGCCACAAAATTGACACAGTAAAATATGACGAATATTCCACGGAAACTGCCAAATTATATGTTGAGTTATATGGCTGGCATCCCATGACTCCAACGATTCACAAAGTCTTGATTCACAGAGCTTCAATTATTATTGAAAAGTCATTGTTGCCGATAGGGCAACTTTCAGAGGAAACTGCTGAGGCCCGTAATAAACATTTTAGGTGTTATCACCAAAACTTTGCGCTCGAGGGAAGAATGCAACTTGGATGAGTATTATAGGCTATTATTAACATCTGATCCATTGATTAGTTCCATGCGAAAGACCAAAAAAGCTGTTTCCAAATCATTTTTGTCTGAAGCAATGGAGTTATTGATGCCTGCCAATCTAAACCGAATGGAAACTGATGAAAGCTGCGAATAGTTAAATTTAGAATACTAAATAAATACCTATATTATAAAATATGTTGTGTTTTTACTATTTACCTTATGACAATTAAATTACCTATTGGAAAATTAGTGTACTTTACATATACATTAGTGTACTTAAAGATAATTTTACTAATATAAGAGATAAGAATAGGTAGATAATTACGTAGGTTAATTAAAATAGGAAACTCTTTATTGTAAACCTTAAAATACTGATGGAGAAGAATACAATAGGCGACCTTAACACTGAAGTCGACAAGCGGCACACACTTCCCGGTATTTAGCAGAAAAGAAACAATACGATCTTAGCGATAAAGTAGCCTATTGTAAAATTACTACTGTCCCAAATTACAGTAACGTAACCCTATTTAACAATAAAAGGTTTCCTATCTTATTTGAAGCTTTTTATTATTATTCATTACATAATTAAGTAACGAGGCATGATTTCATTCAAAAAATCTTTCATAGAAAATCAAAGGCTACCGCAACAGATAATGTCAGTAAATTATTTCGCACTCTAAAATCCTTGTAATTGAACTATTTAGACATGTATATACCGTAAAAAAACATTTTGGCCGCCTAAATCATGAGAAACGAAAAAAATAATTGAGGAGGTTAGGATCAAAACGTATTAATTTAGGTGTAACCAAATTTTATGAAAAAAGAGGAAAACTTATACTACTCTTAGGCCCTTTACTCTTATAAACCATAAACGATCCATTCCCTTGTACATATACATGAAATCTATTATTTCTCAAAAAAAAATAAAAAATAGTACATGGTAGTGAAGTATATTTGAAAATGTACGAAAATCCTTAGGGGAAGAAAAGTAAATTAATACGTTTTGATTCTAACCTCCTCAATTTTTGCCGCCTAAATCCTAGAAATCTACCTCGACGGTCCTCCCAACAGATAGTGACGAAGCGTTAGACGTCGAATCACCGAGAACCCGTTCTCTGAGTGTCGACTTCCTTCCTTCCTTCCTCACGGTCGATTTTTGTTTTTTCTTATTCGGCCCTTATATTATATTATGTCCAAATTTAATTTCAACCTCATTCACTTTGTATCAAATTGTTTGTGCAATTTGACGTGTATTGTAATAAAAATCTTTTATTGCGAGTATGGTATATTTTATTTATACAAAAGTTAGATCAGTCATCTGCTGAGCGTTTGGAATATTTCGGCCTTGCCCATGCATGCGCCGGTGATGGTGGCATCGGTATAGACGGTCTCGATGCTGCGTTTATGGACCTTTGTAATGTGTCCAGGCTCTCCTGTGCCAAATTGTCGTTTTATCTCATCGAATTTTGCTGACGCTGTGTTTACAGTATGTTCAAATGTTTTTCCTTATTTTCGAAATTAGTTATTCGTTTCTTAGCTTCATTGATATTCTTATGATTGTCTTGTTGTAATTTTGTTTTTCATGTGGTATATTTGCATTTGTAACTCATTTATATATAGAGCTATGTGCCGGTTGGTTTTTTCAAATTTTGTTTGTTTGTTTTCACAAAATAGCAATACCAGTGCTGCAGCTGTAAGTAAAATTCCACCCTTTTCTAAAGTTAAGTCTGGAATATATAAACACAGAAACAAAGCCGCTAAAGTAAATAAAATATATTACAAGTCATTCGAGGAAATTGAAATTCCCCAAAAGTTTCAGTCGTTTTTACTTGCTGCGTATATTGACGAAGATACTATGATTTTGATATTTTGTGAAAAAGAAGCTAGGAATTTAATGAAAACCTGCAAAAACTTTTCAGGCGACGGCACTTTTAAAAGTTGTCCAAGTCCGTTCATTCAGATGTATACTTTGCATGCTGACCTGGGAAGCTCCCAACAAAAAACAAATATTGTGCCTTTAGTATACGCTCTTATGAGTACTAAATCAACTAAAGCCTACATCGCCCTCTTTTCTATGATTAAATCTCAGACCGGAATGGGAGCCACACACTTTCCAAGCTGATTTCGAAGCAGCAGCTATGAATGCTTTTAAAGAAGTTTTTCCATCATCGTCAATTGAAGGGTGTTTTTTTCATTTTTGTAAAGCTATTTGGAAAAAAGGAAATGCCTTAGGATTGACTAAGACAAAATTTTTGCGCAGGCAAGTAGCACTTAGTGCAGTTTTTCCACTATTACCCGAAGATAAAATAATGGAAGGTTGGTTTTACATAGCTGCACAGAGTCCTGATGATGAACAAAGTATAAAATTTAGATCATATATGTTACGAAATTGGCTAAAAGACGGCTATTGGAAAGTTTGGTGTAGATATGGAAAGAGACACCGTACAACTAATGCCCTCGAAGGTTGGCATAACAAAATAAATAAAAAAAATAGCAAAAAGCAACCCAGCTTGTTGAGACTACTTAATGTATTAGTTGAAGACATAACACTTCCCAAAGTAAAATCATTGCAGGGTCAATCTCCCAAGTCTCGTCTAAATAAATATATACAAAACGATCAGATCATTCAAGATGCTCAAATGGAGCTCATAAATGGGGAAATATCGGTTGGGCATTTTTTTGGAAAAAATGCGGTAATTATTATTATTGCGGAAAACTGATTATTTATTTTTTAAGTATAAATCTTTATATTTTTGTTAATTACGTTTAATAGATAGTATATTTTTTGTAAAATCAGTAAGACTGTGATTTGTGATGCAAAATTATTTACCATTCCTGTGATTTTATTCTTTACAATCAGTAGTTTTAAATTGCCCTTTGATTTTATATCTAGATAAGAAGTTTGTACTTTGTTAGCCATTTAATAAGGGAAACTATTACTTTTTGTAAGTACTTTTTATTCTGAGACTGTTTTTTTTTATTTTAGACATAAGTTTCATTATTTTTTGTTTAAATGTTCAATTACTTATCTTATTAATAAGTAAGCTTTCGCCGTGGAGGCCGTGCCAAATGATAAATAAATCTGTGATTTTTTTAGTTAAGGTGGTTAAAACATACAATTTTTGTAGTTAATTTTTTTTAAACATACTTAATTTGAAAATTTTTACTTAGCATAAAAAGCCTTAATGTACGAACAAATAATTGTATATCTGTGATTTTAAAAGTTTGCCTTTTTAATATTGATACTAAAGACTTTAGATATTAGTCTTATTAAAATTTGAAATCTGTGATTTATAAAGAGATTCCTTCTGAAATTAAAGTTTCCAAACAATTACCTACATACTGTTTTATTTTAAAACTCCACCTATGCCAGCTTTAATCGACTCCTTATCGGAAGGGCCAACCCTGGTGGGGCGAAAGACACCGAGACTTAAGATTAGTGCAATCTGCCCCACTACATCGAGTTTCAGTGGGGCAGATTCCATTGTCAGATTTTAGGTTTCCACTTTGCCCCACCAGTGGGGCGGCTTAATGGGGCATAGTGGAAAAATTCGATATGATGACATTTCTTCTGTCGTTAATCTTGCCTTTAACATATTAAATTCTTTTTGGTCAATGTCAATTCGGTTTCTTAGCGAAATTAATTCTTCGGATGTTACATCTCGTCATGTTCTGTCTCCTGCTACTATATCGATATCTGTACTGATAGGCGCTGGATTTATTGCCGGTGGATAGTTCGTTAATGATGGTTATTGGGTGGTGTTACCAGTGTGTACCCAGTGTTAAGTTTGCTTGTTTCATTTATCATGTATCAAGACTGTCAGAGAAGACTTGGTTCATCACTCTTGACCTAATGTCTGGATACTACCAAGTACCTATCGCTGAGGGTATCAAGCATCTAACTGCGTTTGTCACACCGGACGGCCAATATGAATTTAACCGAATGTCGTTCGGTCTTGCAAACGCACCAGCTGTATTACAGCGACTGATGAACCACGTTCTAGGACCAGCGCGGTTCGATAAAGCCACGGTTTATATAGATGACGTCCTCATTTTTGGCAGAATACCAACTGAATATATGGATCGGTTAGTAGAAGAAATATTAGGTCTGTTAAAGACCGCTAATTTAAACCTTGCAAAATATAGTTTCCTGCACGACAAAATCGACGTTCTCGGTTACGAAATTGGCTCAGGAGGTGTGCAACCGGTGAAAGCACAAACTAACAGCGTCTCGGAGTTTCCTCGACCAAACAGTGTGCACAACGTTCGTCAATTTCTCGGACTAGTTAATTATTTCTGAAAGTTTGTCCAAGGATTCGCCCAATTAGCGTACCCTCTAACCAAACTCCTCAAGTAAGATGCCATATAGGAGTGGACAGATGACCAAGAAGCGTCATTTAAAACATTACAGACAAAATTAGCTGATCGCCCACTACTTGCAATAGGGGAGACTGGGGACACTTGATCCTTACGGAAGACTAGATACACTGGATTTACAAAGCTTTTGTGTACACTATATGATTTATAAGTGGCAACATTGATAGTCTATGGTACGTTCAAACTTTCTAAAGTTGGTACTCCCGTCAAATTTGACAGTTGAGCAGATGGCGGATGATTGTGTGTTTCGTGTGGCCAGAAAATATAAAAATGTTATCTTGTATCTTAGTTTATCTTGATCTATTTAAATTTGGACTCATACAATTCTTTTAAAAACAATAAAAAGTTGTTATGTGCTGCAAAAAGTACAAAAAAATACCTTTTTAAAAATAAAAAAAAGAGCATAATTATTTTAAATTTTTAAAAAGTCCGTACTCTTTATTTACCTTCTTTGAAATCAGATATACTTTATTTCTTCGAAAAAAAGTTGGCAACCCTTGGTAGGACACACTCCGAGTTTGCTGGTCGCCGCTGCGGCCTTGAGTCGGTTGATGCCCAACCCCCTGTTTACCTCGACCCCGAAATTGTTTCTACCCAACTGCAATGTCTGCCCAAGGTACACATATTTTCTACTCGAAATGAGCCAAGGATGTTTAGTCAAAGGAGATCAGTTCTACATAACTGGTCACATGAACTACTTCAGTCGGTCACAGGCCAGAAACAGCATTACTGTACCGACCGATGGAAGATCGATACTAAATCAGCTGACCAATCAAAGCACAGACGAGTGGAACGGGCTACAAAAACAGATAGAGACTTTGAAAGAGCAAGAGTCGTTAAACCTCAGCATACATGATGTACATCAATACTCGGTGCTCTACAGCTTCATAGGATTAACTTTATTATGTTTAACGTGTTATTTATTGTTCAGGTGCAAGAAGAGACGTTCAGTAAAGGTGTCAACGCCTTGTACGGCGGTAGCATTCGCAGCGCCCCTGAAGATGGCTGAGCCAACACAAGCTCCCTCACAGCCCACGTCGAGACCCGGCGGCGGCGGCGGTGACCCCGCGCGTCGCTCGTACACGCTCGACATACCCCACGTCAGCGAAATCGACGAAGCCGAATAAAAGTGCTACGGGCACCATGTTTAGTTACTTATCATTAATATTTCCAACCATATGTTTTGTAATTATTTTATAAGATATTATTTATGTACAATAGATACGTCCTTACGTACAGACCTTAACTTACATACTACCTACATTTACACTTTAAAATTGTAATTAGTATTATTTGTATTAATTCAACTAGTTAGTATCTATACTATAATTTATTGAGTTATGTGTAGGTACATTTACCTAACTAACATAGCATTTAATCTGCATTATCTCTCACTATTGTATTATTTCTTCCTCTTTGGAGAGGCCAGGATGTACGAGTTACGTACAATAAGTACTTAGCAACAGCCTAAACATAGAATAGGTAAACATCTAGGTCAGCCGAGTGCATCGCTCTTTGGCACTAAGTTAGGTATTTTAGCAATTAGTCATTTTACATACAATAAATCAGTGTTCATACATCACTCATTGGGTTTGGATTTCTTACATTCTCCCTATCCTCTTATTACATGACATAAACTGTACAGACACTACACTTCAATCATCAGAATATAGCTATAGTAAAAAACATCCCATGTTGTTACATGCTAATCACCATTTAGCCAAATTATTATTTGCCGATGAACATACTCGATTAATGCACGCCGGTCCGCAGCTGCTTCTCGCTTCAATTCAAGACTATATTTGGCCACTTAGCGGCCGCAAATTAGCTAGAAATGTAGTTAGAGATTGTGTTAACTGCCAAATAATTAAAGGTGTAACTTTAAAAAATATAATGGGTCATTTGCCGAAGGAGCGAATTGTAGCTGATTTCCCCTTTAACAAAGTAGGTACTGACTTCGCCGGGCCCTTCATGATAGCGGTTCGTAAGGGCCGCGGTTGCAAGATAAGTAAATGCTACCTGTGTATTTATATCTGTTTTCGTTATAAATGTGTACATTTAGAGGCTGTGTCGGAACTAACCCAGGATGCTTTTATATCATCTTTTAGAAGGTTTATAGCCCGTCGAGGCATGCCTAAAATTGTATATTCCGATAACGGTTCTAACTACGTAGCTGCATCAAAGGAAATTAAACATTTTTTAAACATATATAGTGATGCAATAGTTGATTACGCAACGAGTCAAAACATTGAATTTCGCTTCTCACCTGCTTACGCCCCTCACTTCGGTGGGTTGTGGGAGGCCGCAGTTAAGTCTGCCAAGCACCACATACATAGAATATTAGGCAACTCTCATTTAACCTATGAGGAATTAGCTACTCTTTTCTCACAAATAGAAGGCATCCTCAACAGCCGCCCCCTCTGTCCCCTAAGCCCCTCACCAAATGACTATTGTCCTCTTACACCCGGTCACTTCTTGATTGGCAGAGCCCTCACATCACTGCCAGCACCAGACGTCTTGGACAGCAACAGCAGCCGCCTCGACAGATACCAGCGGCTCGAACAAGCGAGGCAGCATTTTTGGCGGAGGTGGTCAACTGAGTACATAGCTGAGCTCCAGCTGCGTTCCAAATGGAAAATAAGAAATCAAAACCTACAAGCCGATGACATGGTCAAAGAAGATAACGTTCTTCCTTTATGCTGGCGCCTCGGCCGTGTTATTAAAACATTAAAGGGAGCTGACGGAGTGGCAAGAGTTGCCGATATCCGCACATCACGAGTAGTTGTGCGAAGAGCCCTGAACCGGCTATGTCTTCTCCCAGTGAATAAATTTTCTTGAAACTGTAGATTTCAAGCCCCGGGATGATGTTCGCGCCACTACGCTTCTTCCCTTACGTCAAAAAAATGTTTGTTTTAATATGTATAATTTTACCGCGCCGGCCACTCTGCCATCAACTGTGCTACGAGCACGATCTATTTATTATTTCATTTGTAATTAAAAACGTAAATTAAAGGCGAGTCAACCTAATAAATTATTTTATTTGTATCTGCGGAAACAGTTACTAAACCCTTTAGGTTCGCTAATCAAAATAATAACTGGAAATTTGGATCACGATGACGCTGTTAAGTACGATAATATGATATCTTCGTTGCAAAGAAAGGAAGAATTAAATTCACAAAAAAATACCTTAGTTTCTGCAGTGTTGGAAAGCAAGGTAAATAGTACAGAAATATTACAAAACAATACTATAATTCTAAACGAGAGGCTAAAGCGCATAGAAAAGATACTCCGTGACTTCGGTACAAAAGAAAACAACTATATATACTCTACACATATTCTAGGATTGTTTGATATGTTTGTTAATAATTTTAGAAATATATTACATAAATTGTCTGAATTAGAAACAGCTAGCATACCATAGCTCACGCACCATAGCTTTCAGTAAATTGTCTGTGTTACACCCATCCATTGTAAAAACCTCTGAATTTATAAACATTCTTCATGAAATCTCGCATGGCTCTAGCCTAATGTATCCTGTAACAGAAAACAATATCGTTAAATTAGAAAATTGTGTAACGGTAAAAGCTTATGTAAAAGAAAACCAATTAACATTTATTTTGGAAGTACCTTTGACCGATGGTAATATCTATAATTATTTTAGACTCTACCCATTACCTATGTTTGACTCCACTAATAATAACACTTACGTCATTATCCCGAAATTTCCATATGTCTTGGTAAAAGGAACAAAATACTTACCAGTCTCTGCACGCTGTAAGCATACACTTGTTGATAACGAGTACGTGTGCACTGAACATGCCATACTACCGTACGCTGAGTCATCCTGTATAGAGCAGCTGATGTCTTTCCATCATAATGTGACCTCATGTACGAAACACAAAGTAGAGATTGAGAGTCCAAAGCTACAGCAAATCAGCCCTGACCGATGGATCGCCTTTACTGAACAAAGTATCTTACTTACTGTAAAATGCAACGGCGATATGCACCGTGAGACTCTACAGGGTACATATATCCTAACGACTACGATATCTTGTCAAACCTATGTCGGTAATATTTACCTGCGCAGTCGCCGCTCTTTCCTACAAGTGGAATCGTTCATACCGACGCCTGTCGTGTCGCTACCACCCCTGTCATCAGTACCAACTACAAGAAACGTGTGAATTTACAGGAATTTAAAGGAAATGGACCTAGTGAATGTGAAGCACATGCTTACCTTAGTTAAGAGTTTAAAGAGTGAAAGTGTGTCAGAAGAAAATAGTGACTTAAGAGTTAATATGCTGTATGTACTAATCGTAATTTTAGTATTAAGTTTCATATTGTTTAAATTTAGATTAAGAATTATTCAGTGCCTTCATAATCATACTCACCCTCAAGATGGTGACCACGAAGTTAGGGAGGGAGGAGTTATGTATCATCCCCCAAGTAGAGTAATAAGTGTTAACTCATGAATACATAGAGTCAGCATTCTCTATGTTTTGCTTAATTCGTAATAGTTCTACAATAACAAATGTTCTCTAGAATAAGAGTGTTGATTAAAGGTCAATATTAAAGAGCATGAGCTTCTGCTCGGACGTATTCATCAATCGTAGTTATAATTTTAGTTTTTAAAAATTAATATCGTTCCCGAGTAAACTTAACTACCTCTTCATCCCATATATTGTTGTAGAGACCTTGTTTTACTTTGCAAATTTCTTGGTCTTCTTTGGAACAATGCATTATTTCTGTAATAGAAACGGCCTTGGGTCTTGTGTAGATTACTATTTGATAAACGTGATTGTCTTGAAGTTCGGGAACTATTCTATTTGGATAATCGCGAAGTTCAAAGTCGCGAGAAGAGATCTCTATATTATTTTTACTTGATTGGTACACAACTTTATATTTGTAAGATTGGAGCCGAAGTATCCACCTTTCAATTCTTGCGCATGGTTTTTAGGTTAGATTTAGGTCCAAATAATACCACTAGGGGCTTATGATCAGTTACCAGTGTACAAGATAATTCACGTTATAAGGTGGCAACATTGTCTTCACCCCTCCCCACCCTCTCTTCTCTTCATCTCGATACACGGATGCATGTGCTCCGTAGAATAAATGACTTAAAGATATCTAAATCGAGTTATTTCTAAACAAAATGGTGCCGAAACCCGGGATAACTAGTTCCAACACATATGTACAAGTGTTATTTTCTGCGAATTCGGACAATAAGTGCATTTTATCGACAAAATAAGTTCGTCTCAAGTGCCAGATCACGCACATCTACCCTCTTTGTGCGTTCGAAATTGATGTCATCAGCGTCGTAAGAAACCAATCGTGCCAATCGTATTGGCGCGGGAACAGGAAGTTAACAAGAAGTAAAAAGTGACGTCAAATCTGTCAAACGAAACGTCAAAATCAACACACTGACAACCACACAAAAAAACTGTCAAACTTTGTGTCAAACAGGGTGTCAAGTCTGCTAAATAACATTACCGCTACTCGTACTATACTCGTAGTATAATAGAACGATTATGCACATTTGGTAGTCTGCTAGCCACTAGGGTTCTAGTGAACTGCGAGTGAACTGCGAGTGCGATTATAGTACGAGTATACCACCTATTGCGTATTCTGCTCCTTACTAGTGTTATAATCGCTCTTTGGTAGAAAGCCATTTGGTATTCTGCTAAATTTTGACAGCGAGTAAAGTACTAGTATACTACTAGTGAAGTGCGAGTAAACCACTAGAGGTATTATTCGAGTTTTCACCTCAAAACTGTCGTGTCGTGTTGGTGAAGTGCCTTTCAAAAGTCCAAATATGAGTGCATTTATGCGTTGGCGTTTATATAATCTAGCTGACATTGTAAATCAGCGTCGCCGACAAAATTTGGATAGACGACGAGCCCGTAAACAATTCAGAATGGCAACGGACCCATTCTCTACCCCCGAAACTGAATTTCTGAAAACGTTTCGGCTTGGTGACGGAACTTACGCCTTTTATTGGCAAAGAAAGAAGGAGTGATGGTATCTCCGTTACACTAAAAGTAAGATAGTTACTTACCTACTTATTCATCATTCATTGACACCCTGCAGGCAGCATATCTATTGACTGCGGCGAAGCCAAAAAGGAAGATTATGTTGTACCTATGAAAGTAACCTATGTAATCTGTATGTTTCTAATCATGCAAAACATTTTCAGGTATCTACTTGTAGCATTAGCGTTTTATGCCACAGGCTCGTACCAGACGCTAGTTGGCCAAAGCTCGCTTCACAATGTCTCACAGACCCCTGTTTCAAGGTCTGTGAAGTTACAGCAGCCCTAAATCATTCGGCCATTTACAGCAAATATATTAAATGTCCATGACAACAACAACAGCGGAATAGCCTCAAACACATGTAAGTAGATCAGTGAGATACCTAATCAAATTTTGTTCCTTCCCAAAAATATATAATTGTGCTAAAACCTACATAAACCTAAGTAAGCTAACCTATATATACCGAATTTTGTGCTGAAGTTATTTTACCTAAACATATTTCCAATGGACCTATTGATTTTCCACAGCTTTCCTACTAATGTTCTAAATAATATGATTACCTAATACCCTACCTTCTTATTTTAGATTTTATCAAAAATATGACAATACCCTGGTGCCATTGGCTGCATTGATGTCACCCATGTTGCTATCCTGCAACATGTTGTTACCTACTTACACAATGTTATAATGATTTGTAGATTTGTGATCCAGCACTACGCCTGTTGTGTATAGATGCAAGCAACCCAGGGAGTGCCCATGATTCAACAGTGTGGGCCAACCATCCATTGAGTGGTAATTTAGAAGGACTGTGCAGTAATGGGCAATGTCTGTTTTTATTAGGTAAGTACTTTTAGTAATTTTGTTTTTAATTAAGTCATGTTCATTGTCTTACTGAGGTTCCTTGACTTAGGCCATGTAAAATTATTTATTACCTACATGCATTACATAATAATATCCTGTGACAATTTTGTTTCACAGCTAGCTCAATTGAATGAGGCTCCAGCAGCACAGGGGTTCAAACCCAGACCTTCAGCAGGCCGCACTTTTCAACAGACTTTGGTGGAGAGGCTGTGGTCAGAACAAGAATAAATATACAAATAATTACCTACAAATAAAACTCAGAATAATAAGCAATAGTTTTTTTATTTAACACACAACAACACTTACAAATATTCCTTTAGTCTTAATCAATTATAACTAGGTAATAAATAATACCTTTGTTTGGTTAAGGACATATTCTGTTAATGACAGATTCTGTTTACAACAGATTTTTTACAGGCAAGTTTGTAATCATGTAGACACTTTTATTAAACTTTACTCACATAGTATAAAAATTGTCGCCATTTATTCACCGTAATCCCATAAAGAATACAATTTGATAAAGACTTGATCAGCTAGTACTTAAGAATGATATCACATAGCAGTAGGTAGTATCACATATTAGAACTCATCCACCAAGTTAACAAATAAATTGATAGTGTTTCATTACTGTCCTTCTGTACTAAACTGAAACGGTAAAAAAATGTATATGACTTTAACGGAATCTAAACCGAACAAAGGAAATAACATTTCAGTCAAATCAAATAGTTTATTTCTTCATTGTTATAAGTGCTATTACATTCAGGTACACAGTAGTATAACATAAAGCTTGATAAATGTCCTTAATGATTTTAAAAACAAAAGTAAACATCCCCACAACAGTCCGTCCTTGTATAAAGTTTAAATAGAGGAATCCGAAGAACTTGTATTGGGAATTCTTCTTCTCTTTGGCGTTCTCGCACTCTACTAGGCTACGCTGAGCATCTTGAATCGTTTGATCTTGACATCGTTTTGAACTGAAAAGATAGTAAAAATTCAATAAACACAAATTTTAAAACAATGGCCTAAAAGAACCATTTTTACACAAGTCAGGTATACTCACTTCGCACTGGTGACAATTTCCATTTGATCCAGTTGCTGGGGTGTCTGAGCATCTTAAAATAGGGAAAACTGTGTAAGAAACTAAGAAATTATAATATTTTGTTCAACTATAAATGTTTTTTTTTCTTTTTTGGCACTTTTGACAATGACAACTCCCATTTTGATTGAAGAAATTAGCAAGATTGACACTTTCATCAGATTGAAAGACGATTCTGCGTTCCACAATTTGCATTTTCAGGGTAAAATTTCGTATGTAGATATTCGATTCATATTAATGGCAACACTTACCAAACTTCTAGTATACTACGAGTATAGTAAGAGTATAGTACGAGCACGATTATACTTTTTGCTAAGAGAATACCCTTTTTATTTTCGCTCGCGCTCTACTCGTACTATAATCGCAATCGCTCTACTAGTAATGTTATTTAGCAGACTTGACACCCTTGGTGTTTCTAACACTGTCGCATGCGAATGTAGCCTGCAGCTACCTGATAATAAAGTTGGGTTTTCCAACAACAAATAATAAGTAGTTCAACGTGGGACATCCCTTATTTTATTATGTTCCGTTTACATAACGGGTATTACCGTCGGGAAGATAGTAAAATCATACCGTTTTAATGTTACGGCTTGTTCTCCTTTGCAGCAGGTGATTATTGTATGTAAACTATTGTAAATAATAATTACTAGCTGACTAGACAAACATTGTTTTACCAATACGGAGTTTAAAAGGTCACCGTGCAATGGTTTTAAAAACGTTGGTGGACTCGTCAATATGAACAACTTTTACTATGACGACAATGCGCGGAAACGAAATAATTTTTGTTCATCTCCATACAAAATGGACAATTTTTTGCCTCGGGTGATGACATTTTCCCCGCATTGTCGCCATAGTAAAAGTTGTTCATATAGACGAGCCCACCAACGTTTCTAAGACCGTTGCTCGGGGTCTTTTTACACACAGTATTTTTTGCATTTATTTTAAAAGCAGCATTACCTATGTTATTTTTCTTATGTATATTCTAATGTAATATCTGTATATTCTTGTAGGTATACTATTGGTTGGGTAGTTTTGGCGTGAATGCAAGACATACAGACAGAGTTACTTTCAGCATTTATAATATTAGTATGGATTATGTACCGTTCCAAATTGTGCCGGTATTTTAAGATATAACCCGTGTTATAAATAAAAACTAAATCGCCACACAGATTAATTATGCCGCTATGAAATACAGATTGCCTCTTGATTTAAATAATCGATTAGATCGAGGGTGGAGAGGTACAAAAATCCAAACAATGTTTTTATTTTTATTTCGTTTAATGAGGCGCCTAAATCGTGCTATAAAATTCATATTTTCTTTGTCCGGTATTTCACTGCGACTTTGACGCAAATTACCCAGCGTACCTTTAAACTGCGGCAACAAATTGTTTATAAGTATTGCTTGGCCGATGCATGCATAGTGATTGTACTTTACAGTCCAATGCATTCATGTTTGTTTACAATGTTGTCACTTTCAATATTGTGTTGGTTGTCGCACGCTCCCAGTAAACTTCAATTGAAATCGCCGGCGAGTCCGCTGTGCAGTCGTCGTCGTCTAAAGAGACTTTTATTCCGACTCTGAGTTGTAAAGATTGTGTCGTCTCGCTTTAAATTCAAAGGTTTATAGTATGAAGATAGCTACAACGTAGTCGAATACACTGGCGATCCTAAAATTCGACGTTTTATAGCTGTTTCCGAGCGCGGTGTATATCTGTAGAAGCTTTAAAAATGTCTCTGTTAATACCTACCTACTACGGCTAAGATAGCGATGTTATGATCCTGTGTGACTAACTACAATACTTTAGTCGTATGATTTATTTATTCACGCCTTTTAATCCTGAAGTGGGTGGGGTAGGCAGAGTCACTTGCTAAGCAAATGTCCACAGTTCACTAAGCGTATTTAACCCACCGTGAGAGGGGGTGAGCCCATCGCCGTTATAGGGTTTCAAACACCTTTTTGGTCTGCGTGTTTTTAACCACTGCAGCTTTACTTCGAGTCGCACCTATTCCAAACAATGCAAACAGAAGTGTTCAAAATGTTCACAGCAATTCTATTTCCATCGAACTACTATTCAAATAGAGTTGAACAACTAAAAGTCTCCCCGAGACATGTAAAAAGCAATACATCCACAACGGAGAAATACAGTGATTCACACACTCTTCTGCATTCACGACACTTCAAATCTAAGCTCTCCGGCTCTCTGCAATACTGGTTCACAAAAAGTGCGAAGTGGACGAAGTGAATTTGGAAAGCTAACTGCTGCTCTTGAAAGCGAAAAGGTTAACCCGGAAAAAATGCTGTTGGAAAGAAGTGATAGTTGTATTCTTTATTGACACGAACAGCAAACTATAACATTGAATACCTATTCCACAATTCAGTCGTCTCAGACAATTTTTTGATGTCTCTCTTGTAATATATGACAAGTACACTTCACGCTCCTGATTCCTAAAGCGTGGTAGTCCTAGGCACTGACTAAGCATTTGCCCACGGTACACCACGCGCTTTTAACCCAACATAATAGTGGAGCCATGACTCTGATGAAGACATCCATTGGTAGACGCGTAATTAGGTACAGCAGCCTTAAACCCACAAGCTCCCAATCCACCCAAGCAGATTCATGTACCTAACCACTACGTTCATCATCATCAGTTAAATTTCGTCCACTGCTGGACGAGGGCCTCCCTCAGTGGGAAATGTCAATAATCCACGCTTGCCGGGCGGGTTGGAGATCGCAGAGGTGTTGTGGTTTAACTCATAGAGAACTGCGCATCCTCTGGATAGTTCCCTCAGCCGCCTCTTACGACCCGCACGACGGGAATAGTTGGGCTGGGGTGGTGACACATGTATTCTACCGTCATCACACCCCAATACCACTACGTTACAGGCTCGATAGTGAAATTATATTACTGATATTTAAAAAAACGTAAGATACAAGTTCCGGTGACACTGATCGATGTCGAGTTCCGTAAGAAATATTGTTTTGTCTCTGAACCTTGACCGTGCTCAACAAATTGTACTCTTCGAATACCAGCTGTCATTTGAAATTAAAAGTCATTCAATACTTTAGATACGCTCCAAGACGATTAAGCATCACTTATATAAAAAAAATGAGCGGAATGGCTAACAAATTACGTACTTGCTTACTTATTTTCCCGCTTTGTCATTACTTCTGGCCAGCTGTATTGCGGATAGAGTGGAAATTGTAATTTTAACTGTTGTATGCAGTTTCTCATTAAACCTGTATTGTTCGTAAGTAATAAGCAATATATTTTCTGGTTCACCTCCTCCGCCGGCAAGGTCTATGCAAGAATTCTTATCCTTTTTATGCGCGGATTGTGCGAACCGAGATTTTATATATGATTTTCTTGTCTGAAACAAACTCAACATTCTTTCGCGTTGAGATCGGACAAAATTATTGCCGTGTGCATGAGAATAAACACGAATTCTTGTACAGACCCGACTTATCGTGTACACACGGCCAATAAAAAATACTTATACTGTGTCTAACAGGACCCCGAGTGCCTCTGAATTTTTTTTCATTTCCCCGCATTGTCACCATAGTAAAAGTTGTCCATATTGACGAGCCCAACAACGTTTCTTAGACCATTGCTCGGGGTCCTTTTACACTCTGTATACACCAAAAGCTGTATAATATAACTTCTCGGTGGCGGACACTCCATTCAATCAGACCATCCATTCAATCAGCCCTCATGCGTTCCCTGCAGGACATAAACCTTATACAGAGACACAATGAAAAGACTTCAGCCATTCTCATCCACCCGCAACTGGCTATCTTTCCTAGGTTGTCGGTCCAACGGACTGGAGGGTGCACCACTCTACGCTTTCCAGTACATACATGGTCCCATGGTTCCCACTCTCTGATTGTATTTGTCAAATATATTTGTGTAGTAAAACGCGTGTGGGTCTATGAGTAGTCCTCGACAATGCAGACGTACACACATAAAATCACGTCGCGTCGACGTGACTATATGTTATTCATAACAATGTAGGTAAATGTCATTATGAAGGGTGAAATGTATAAATCGAGCTAAGTCATAACTTTGTCTTTGAGCCCCGCTAACATTATGTACCAAAGTCCTATGGTACCTCAGTTGTACAAAGAGACTCACTAGATTACGCCGTGCTTTCCTGTCCTGAACAGAACAGTACATAGCAACGTACATAGGCACAATAGCGTTACCTACTAGTGGCGAAGCCAGGGGCTAAGCCGGTAGTACAAGACAAGCCTATGTCAGGCACATTAACAAATATTTTTAAGGAAATTAAGTACCGTAGGGACTTATTATAGCTCAAATAAGTAAGACAAATATAAAATCTAAATAAGCATTGGTTAAGTGGCTATTTTTCACTACCGGCTTACCTCCTAGCTAGTACCTACTTTCCTAATATTAAACATAAATTGATGTCTAAAACAGTTTTTTTTTACACATGTGTTTGTGTAAAAAAAAACTGGGCAAATCTTAGGCATAATACGGTTTTGCATAATATTCTTAATCTAATATGAATAAAGACACTGTTATTAAGCCGATATTAGAGGCCAGAAAACTGATCATTTGTATGCCAAATAAATACCCTACGTGACATGTGGTATAAATTGGCATACAAATAGCTAATATTAGAAACTGTACAAATGGTTAATCCTTGCCTCCTTGCTAATATTATACACGCGAAAGTATGTTTGTATGGACCTTTTTTTACACTTTCAAGGGCTGGATTTTAAGAAAACGTTACTGTATAGCGTATACATTGGAATAACACAGGCTTTACCGAATTTATCGCGAAATTTCGAATGGAATAAACCGTGGGTCACAGTTAGTGGAAAATGTAATAGTACGAAAGTTAAAAAAAATAATACTCTCATATACCTAGTAGCAGAGAAACACTGTTAATTATGTATATTGGCAAAACAACGTTTGCGGTGTCAGCTAGTTGTAAGAATAAAAGGACGTAAAAAAACAGCAATTTTATTGATCAACCAGTCAGTCAGTAGGTGTATCATGATTCACGGCCAAGGGCGCGGGTTTATCAGTAGTCTCCACAACACAATAGATACGATGTAATCTGCTTCAATATAAGAAAGGCCTCTCAAACTAAAAAAAAAACTACGGCGTCGCTTAAGAAAACGCCATACTTAAAAAAAACATGTTGTTATTCTTCGTACAATTTTTGTTCTTAACTAGTACAACTTGAGCTGTGCTTTGTAAAACAATGGGTAACACACTAGAATCGAGTTAAAAACCTTAATGTATAGATAATTTTGTCCACGGCCGTAACATGATTGGATACATGGCGCAAAATGTTGATTCATACTCTAACGCATAATTCTATACAATAAAAAAATACTTAGGTCTAGTTCTACTGAATTAATTAAAACGAATACCCTACCTGTGCGGCGGTAGTTCCTAAT